>QGSO01000802.1:0-73944 GCA_011037825.1 Carya cathayensis | reverse complement strand
ACTTTAAATAAAACACTACGATGAATTAAGGTAGAATATTATTTTATAAACTAAAATTTATAAAATAATATTTCCTCATCATTATATAAAAATGATAAAGTACCGTTAATTAATCGAAGATGATAAAATCATTTAAATTAATAAAACACTTAATTACTACACTGAGAAGAATTAAGATAGAATATTATTTTATAAACTAAGGTTTATAAAATAATATTTTCTTCATCATTATATAAAATGATAAAGTATCATTAATTAATCAAAGTGCATAAAACACTTAAATTTAAATAAGAATTTTCAACGTAAAATTAAACCTCTTAATATCTTAAAACAATTAAAATATTTAATCTAAATAATTATCCACAATTATAATATTTTCAGAGCTCACTAAATTATTATAATTGTGCTACTTTAAAAACAAGCTTATCTAATACTTTGAAATTCGATGGATAAGATCCGAGAAAACGCCATCGAGGTACAACGCTTAGGATAAAACTGTTCATGATTTTACAGCTGTCAGTGAAGAACAAATTACGTGATTTACGGAAAAGATAATCTATACGCGTGATTCCAGATGAGGGTAAAGACGAGAGAGATGGTGACTGCTGTCGGGAAAGAAACTAAAACGGATTGTCTTGCCGTCTACTATGCGTGAAAAGAAGAGAGAAGGGTGAGGAGATAAAACTAAATTTTAGCGGGCTGTTACAGTGTGTGTGTGGAAAATTCTTCTAAAATTTCTCATATGGCTCACATTTTCTCTTCAAAATAAATGATATTACAGATTCTTCGCTGAAATTGAAAAAAAAAAAACCAAAAAAAACAAAAGAAAAAGAAATATTATACTAATAAAAATAAAGATAGAAATTCCCTTGCCGTTCGATGTAGAACGACCACTGGTACTCAACACGAGCAAATGCAGTAGCGCACTGGATTCCAACCCATACATAGCTCCCTAAAACCTCAGGAGGCTCCTCGCTATGGCTACACGGCCTACACTAGTTACACTACCATTCCAGACTACCAGTTCACCAGCTTGCATCAACCCTACACCCCCAAAATGCCACCCACAAAAACCGCTAACCCACAGCGAATTTACTGAAACAGAGAGTGGAAAGAAACATGCTTAGAAGAAGACTCGCGTCCCTCGTCTCCTCCTCAATCCTAATATCTTCATTCGGCACCAAATCCATTCCCCAATCCCAGCCCCTGCAGTTCGTACAGAGACCTTTGCGTATTTCTAGTGTTAACCGTAATGGGCATCTGGGTTTTGACGGTTTTAGGGCTTACAGCCTTCTGAGCCTGAACGATCTGAGGGATAAGGTGCCCAGGAAGCAGAAGACGAGGAAGGGCCGAGGGATTGGGTCCGGGAAGGGCAAGACGGCTGGGAGGGGTCACAAGGGCCAGAAGGCGAGAGGGTCTGGGAAGCTCGGATTTGAAGGGGGTCAGACCCCGCTTCGCCGGCGGTTGCCTAAGCGTGGCTTCAAGAACCCATTTAGCCTTACTTTTCAGGTGCATTTTGAGTATTTGTTTGTTTTAGTTTTCTTTTAACGTTTGTTTGGTCGCTGAGAAAGAGGAGTAATGTGAGGAGAAATGGAATTTTCGGTGTGTTTAATGATTTCTCTGTTTGGGGGGGATTGACAGTTTGATAGTAAATAACCTTTATTGATATATAGGTTGAAAGTACGATGGAGCAGGTAGTAAGTTGAGCTTTTTTTCCTTCTTTTTCCATAAGATTATCGGACATTATGGTTGTCTTTCTTAGCAAATGGTGGGAAAGCAAGGACACTTGAAAACTAGCTTTTTTTTCTTTATAGTTTTGTCTCTTTTTGTGGATTTGAGATTTGTATTAATGATGGCTTTGGAATTGAACAAAAGATGAAAGTGAAAGAAGAAAACAGAAATGAGTGTAGTTGTTGCCTTTGTTTTTCTCTGTCTTTAAGGTCTATCATTGAATTCATACTCGAATTTTCAGTTTAAATATGAAAAATAATGAATGTAGATCCATCTCAGGGTTGGTGAAATACTGAAATCCTGATTTGCGGATAATGATTCTTAGATTAAAGGGAGTGCTCTTGATTTAGTAAATATCACTTATTCTAGTGTTTTTCAGTGGTAGCATACAGTTGGTTGAAAATTTGGTATATGGCATCTTGAGCATTGCCAGTCTATGATATCGAAATTTTCAATATCACGCATATGCAAACAGATGAAAATGTTATGACATATGGGAACAGCTTTTAGTTTGTTTTACTTATCAAAAAAAAAAAAAAAACTTTTAGTGTTAACAAGGAAGTTTTTTTTTTTGTAAGTAAGAACGATATTTTATTGAACACCTAGTTACAACTTAAGAACTGGGAAAAGATGCAAGAAAATCATGAATACTAGTCCCATTGAATACAATAGCCAAAGCCCAGAGAAATAAGGTGTGGAGAAAGAATCAATTTGTCCAAAGAGTGTTCTCAATTTTCAAAGCTCTTCCCATTCCTTTTAAGCAGAATGCATCACATGAGACATAAAGGCATCAAATTCCATACATAAGCAAAATGAGAATTACCCTAAAGACCTCTCCAACAAGCAAAAGCTCCGCAACCCTCCTAGGCATAATCCATGCCAATACAATCCTTCAAAAAATCTCATCCCATGACACTCTTGTCACCTTGCAATGAAGTATTAAATGATCCACCAATTTGCCACATTTTTTACACGTATAGCACCAATTCATAATAATAAGCCCACCCTTCCTTAGGTTTTCAATGGTCCAGATTTTCCCAGGAGAGGCTGTCCAACCAAAGAAAGCAACCTTGGAAGGCACTTTACTCCAAATTCACTTCCAAGAAAAGAATTATGATACTTAAGCAAGTTATTTGTTGAAAACATGGGAAATAACGTTTTCTAACTTACTACCATTGGAATATGTTAATCTAACTGGAGTCCTCGCATCGGTTTCTCATTCCTAACTCTTGGGTGTGTGTAATGTAAATAGATATGACCTGTGTACTTGGGCTATGCCTTGCATTTTTAACAATATTATTGATTATTTATATAAAATAGATTGGTCACTTTTTCCACGTTAGTTGATACAAAAAAAATTGATCAAATTGAATGCTCAAATCCAGCATTTTAATATCCATATTTGTTATCGGTCAGTATTTTAATAGTCATTTTGAATATGGTATTATTGTATACAATCCACTCTTTCCTTCCTCACAGAAATTCACATGGGGGAAAATCTTTGCTGAGGGCTTGTGCACCCCTGGGATTAGTCAAGACTTTGTTCTCAAACACATGGTGCCAATCAAAAAACAAAGAAAGAAAGAAAAGAAATTCACATGACTGATACTTGTACCCCTAGCATTAGAATCCTCTTTGGAAATTCCATTTTCTTAGTTTTGGAATTGTTGGAATGGCAGATGTTTTGGTAAGCATAAGAACAATGTGCTATAAGACGGGATTCGGCTTGGCCTGCCTTGGTGCTTTTGGTTTGAGCATGACATTTGAGCGTAAAACTTCTCTCTGCCTAGTAGAAAACAGAATAAGACCAATAGTGATGATGATAATGGTAATGAACTCAATGTTCAAGGAATCTACATGTAGAGCCTAGGGACCATTATCAACTTCTCCATTCCTGTATTATATAGAATAAGTTGATTTATTTTGATTTTTCTCTTTGAAAAGAGGGTTACAGTAGTGTTTCTTTCAATTCAATTCCTGATAGCTGATTGTGTATAAATGCCAATCTTACAAATCTCTATTTTTTTGGGCAGCCAGTAGGGTTGGGAAAAATTGCCAAACTTATAAATTCGGGGAAGATAGATTCTTCTGAATTAATTACAATGAAAACACTCAAGGTAAAGCGACTTCTTCTAGTTTTGAACTATTCCTTTCATTCTCTCTTGCTCTCATTCTGGCTATAACTATTACAATAGGATACAGGGGCAATAGGGAAGCAGATAAAAGATGGAGTAAGATTGATGGGGCGCGGTGCTGAACAAATAAATTGGCCAATTGATCTGGAGGTATTTCCTTTTTTCAGGATTTCATCTTTATATACCTACAATGCATTTTCTGTTATATTGCTGAGGCATCAGTGTTGGTTTGCTCTTCATTGGTTGATCTGCTGTCATTTGATGTTGCTTTTGTTGGTTGAACAATGCCGATATCGACGTGGTGGGTTGAGAGTACCTTTGAATCAGTTGACTTGAAAAAGAATGATGTCATCTACACGTACATACGTACATATCTATATGCTATTTTTGCATTGATGCTATATAGGATGGCATCATGGTGTAGAAATCGATGGTTTCATTGCGTTTGCATTGTGTTCAGAGAAATCATATATCAAATTATTTTTTATATAATTCTCTTTTTCAAATTTGAAAGGACTAGTTATCCCTCGGGGTGGGATTGGAGTGAGCTATTGACTTAGACATCTTGGGTTTAACTTGCATTTGGAGTTCCCTGGATTATACAATATAACATTCTGATGGGTGAGGTTGTGTATCTAGGGGTTACACCCAAGGGGTAGGTCTGAGGGGTGCCTTATTTTATTTTAGTTTTTGGTATTTGTTTGTGTAAAAGTTTGCAAGCATGAGTGTTGGTGACTCTTGGGGTTTACCATAATTATTTTGTGTTCCATTTTTCCGACAAGACATCACATGCTCAAGTTGGGTAGCCTTTTTGTAGTTCATTAGGGTATCTTTATGTGCCTTTGTGCGCGCACACAAGTCTGTCAAGAAAGTATAAACACCGATGCATTTTATCGTGCATTTTTTGTTAAATCACATGTAGAGCACTCTGCATGGAAATCCAAAATCATACTTATGTATGAAGTTCACAGGTCTCAAGGGTCACTGTTAGGGCAAAAGAAGCAGTTGAAGCTGATGGTGGGTCTGTCAGAAGAGTTTATTACAACAAATTAGGCTTCCGAGCACTGCTCAAGCCCGAGTGGTTTGAAAAGAAGGGCAGGTTGGTGCCAAAAGCAGCTAGGCCTCCGCCTAAACAAAGAGATAAAGTTGATAGCATCGGCCGATTGCCTGCCCCAACCAAACCTATACCGTTTTCAGTTGACGAGGACATATCCTCCAGTTCATCTGGCATAATAAACCAACCAAAGTTTGTTGGCTCATTTGAGAATTTGTATTTTGATGCTGAGCAATTAAGTTAGCTAATTTGTTCTTGTCGGATTTTAGATGGATTCCTTTCAGAATCTTTGCACAGCGCTAGCTTTTGCTCTGCAAACCAAATTCTGATCGAAGACGGGGCAAATATTTTTTGAGCAAATCATTGCCTACCTTATTTCAAACTTTTTTTAAAAAAATTTTATATCTTGGACGTTTTGTTGAACACTGGATCAACGTATCTAGACACATTTGGGTTCTTAATTTCTTGATTAACTAAAACCAGTTTGATATATAGAAACTAGAAAGTCTTACTTGAAGCAATTATTTCAGGCAGCTTGGTGCCAATCATTTAAAATTTCCCCCACCAAAAATGCCTCATATCGGTCTGGACTGTCCATTATACTTGGTTAGGAGAGCGAAATTCTATTTGCAGCCCCAATGGAAACTCGGCTTTTTGGTTTTGTAGGATATTTTTTTAAGGCGGTCTAAAAGCTTGAACCCAGGCCGAAGAGGGGTTTGGAAATGGTTTTCAATTAGCAATGGACGCCCGTCGGTTAGAACCTCTTCTAGTTGCGTCATTCCCCCCCAAGTGCAAAGATTAGACCTGCCCTCAACTCGACACGATATCAAATTTGTTTCCGAGTGCGTTTGAAAATATTTGAGAATTGTGATAATTTATTTGGGATCAGTTTTATTTAGTTACACAGTTTAGATGAGATAAGATATTTTGTTAAAAATTGAATAAAATATTATTATAATATTATTTTTATTTTAGAATTTGAAAAAGTTAAATTGTTTATTATATTTTGTGTAGGAATTTGAAAATGTTGTAATAATTATATGAGATAAGATGAGATTATTTGGTTTTAAACCAAACGGTTTCTAAAATGAGATGAAAAAACTGAATAAAAATAATTTTTAAAAATAAATATTATATTGAATTTTGTGAAATTGAATAAATAAAGTTAAATATTTGTTGAAATATCATTTTTTATATTATTTTTATTTTAAAATTTGTAAAAGTTGTATTGATTTTTCTAATTGAGTAATGATTAAATAAAAGTTTTAAAATTTGAAATAGAATATTTTTTTTTTTATATTTTAGTGATATTTAGGAAAAATTTTAGAAATTTTATAGTTAACACGAATTTACAAAAATTGCAAAACTAGTGTAAGGAAGGGAGGAGCATCCGATAAATTTTAGGATATCTTTAAGAATACAATTGTTTTTAAATTATTTTATTCTTATTCATTAATAATTTATTATTATTCATAAATTACTTTATATTGAAGCTTAGACTACATTTACATATTACGATAATATGTGAATAATAATAAAAAGTGGTGAAAAAATAATGATAAATATTAAATACTAATGAATAGTAATAAAAAGTAATAAAAATAAGTAAAAAATTATAATAAAATATTAAATAATATTGGAATGATCTCACTACCTAAATACAACATTAACTTTTAATCTGAATAAGAATGGTTCAAATTATATCACGCAATAAATACCAAAAAAAGGATGGTGCAGCGGGTGCCTAGCACTTACAGTTGGGCATACCGCTAACATAAATGTGAGAATTATTTTTTTAATTATTTTTTAAATAATTTTTTAACATATTTAATCATTAAGAAAAAAAATATAAAAATACAAAATTTTACTAATTATTATTTTCTTAACTATTGAATAAAAAATAAATTAAAAAATTAAAATATATAAATAATAATATTGAACATGTTATGAAACTAAAAGAGAAATGATATTGCAAGAGAAAGAGTTGTTATTCAATGCAAAAACTTGATCATATACAAATGAATGATACCCATATATATAGGAGTACAAATGAGTAGGTATAGCTTAAGTTTTAAATGATGGCTAAAGATAGGTTTTAATTGATGGTTCAATGGTCTTAATTAATGGCTAAAGATTGATTTTAATTGATGGTTAAATGGTCTTAATTGATAGCTAAATATGGTCATACAAATAAGTTTATAACACTCCCCATTTTGATGACCATACATAGAGAATATGCCTCGTTAAAACCTTGTCAAGGAAAAACCTAATGGGAAAAAATCAATGGCGAAGGAAAAAGAGTACAATATTCATGTATATCGCTAAATACTTTAAAATTGTCTCATTAAAATCTTGCAAAGGAAAACCTAGTGGGATAAAACTTTAGCAAAGGAAAAAGAGTACAATTAGCACCAGTTTTCAAGACATTACTCCCACTGAAAAGTGCATGATAATAGGTCTTCAAGTCTCCACATTCCAATATTCTGCACAATCTTCTTAAATGTTGCAGTTGGTAATGTTTTAGTGAATAAATCTACCAGATTATCACTTGATCGTATCTGCTTGACATTAATTTCACATTTCTCCTCATGAATTGCAATGATCTCTCTGTGTGAATCTAAAAGATAACCTGATCCGCATATCCAACTAATTGTGGATTTTATCCATGTTAATAAAATAATCACATATCAATCGTACCTCGGAGGTAACGAATGACATGTTTAATATCATTTTAATGTCTTCGAGTTTGTGCGAAACTATATCTTGCAAGTAAATTAACTGAAAATGCAATATCAGACCGAGTGCAATTTGCAAGATACATCAGAGTTTTAGAGTTTCAATTGCACTAAGATAAGGTACTTCAGGACCAAGAATTTCTTCATCGTCTTCACAAGCACGAAATGGATTTTTTTGCTCATCAAATGATTGAACAACCATTGGAGTACTCAGGGGATGAGATTTGTCCATATAAAAGTGCTTCAAGATTTTATAGTGAAAGGTCTTTGCGTTGATGCATCTCAATATTGTGTACCAACTCTTTAAATGATGCAGGTGGTAATATTTTGGTAAACAAATTCATCATATTGATTCAAGATCGTTTTAATATTAAATTCACTACTCTTCTGGAGTTGTGCTATTCTGGAGTTCTTGTAAATAACATAATTAGTGGAGAAGTCATCAAAATTAAGCGCTAACCTCCATATTCAACAAAAGCGGTGGCCACATTTTTAGACCAGACAAGCACCGCAAGATTTTATAGCTTTTCTGGAGCTGTCAGGCGCCGCAGGGCTACGATGGTACATCTCTTGTCCCTTGTAGAGAGATGCTTCACGAAAGACGCTGTGAAGTAATAGAGATACTTTGTCTTTCCTTTTACTCACTTGAGGATGTTGCTCTTATGATTTGAGCAGATATTCATTTTTCTGGAATGAGTTATTCTGATATCATTTCAGAATCAAGATTTCTTAGTGCTCAATATTCTGCCTCTATTACGACCATGTATCGGAGGTTATTAGATAAAATGAATGAGGTCAACCAACTCAATAATCAAATATCTTAATTGTGTTAGGAGCACTCTGCAAAGAGTCATAAGAACAAAAAACTGAAGGAGGAGAATAAGACGCTAAAATAGTATGCCCGTGATCTTCAGGATCAGCAGCAACGGATATTTGAAAAAGTCCAAATACTTGGAAAATAAGGACAAACTGCATTTAATCTCGTTGTAGATATCTGAAAAAGTCCAACTTCAAATAGAGTAGGGGCAAGCTGCTTTTAATTTCACGGCCTAGTAAATAACTGTAAAATATCTGTGCTTAGTGTATCCTCTATCAATATATATAATTTTGTCCTGCTTTTATAATTTTTTCTATAAAAGAAATATTCACTTTTTTGTAATTAGTCTGCATTCTTACTCTGCAATGGCCCATCAATCTTCTCGTGACAAATATATGAGGTATTCTACACCTCGTTCACAAGCTGTTTCTGCTTCTACCGTAAATGCTATAATGCAATACAATAATGATCTGACTAATAAGTCTCGGTACCCGATACTCATCAACCATTGTCGCATTTTCTCAGCGACTACAATCCAAAACTTGTGAGGTTGACAAACTCAATGAGAAAATTTCTATCTTTCAGCAACTTCTTCTGGAGTCCAACATGAAGATATGTGATGACCCGCTTTTACGTGTGTTTTCACTGAAGGGTTGTTTTAATTTAATTAATATATTAGTTTATTTATTTTAAATTAATGTATTTTAATTGGTTTTTAATTTATTTGATGTTGTGTTTAATTTATTTTAATCGTTTTACAGTTTTTAAAATCGTTTTCGGCGGATCTGTTTTTGGTTTCCGGAGTGAGAATTGGACTTTGTTTCTTTTCTTTTCTTTTTTCTTTTTCCCTTTTTCCTTTTTTTTTTCTTCTTTTCTTTCCTTTTTTTTCTTTTTCTTCTTCTTCCTTCCTGTTTCCTCTCTCCCCGCACGCTGCCCCTTCTTTTTTTCCTTATCGTCGCCGTCCCTTCGACAGCCCGTTTCTCCGCCGTCCGGTCGCTGTGTAGTACACCACCCCCACCAAAATCTTCTCCTCCCACCAGAGATCATCCCAACCAATTTTCAGAGCCATCGGACCAGCCGTTAGCCGCCACGCACGGCTGGAAGTCACGGCCCCAGCCCTGTTTTTCCTCTCTGTCGCCGGTTTNAAAGATAACCTGATCCGCATATCCAACTAATTGTGGATTTTATCCATGTTAATAAAATAATCACATATCAATTGTACCTCGGAGGTAACGAATGACATGTTTAATATCATTTTAATGTCTTCGAGTTTGTGCGAAACTATATCTTGCAAGTAAATTAACTGAAAATGCAATATCAGACCGAGTGCAATTTGCAAGATACATCAGAGTTTTAGAGTTTCAATTGCACTAAGATAAGGTACTTCAGGACCAAGAATTTCTTCATCGTCTTCACAAGGACGAAATGGATTTTTTTGCTCATCAAATGATTGAACAACCATTGGAGTACTCAGGGGATGAGATTTGTCCATATAAAAGTGCTTCAAGATTTTATAGTGAAAGGTATTTGCGTTGATGCATCTCAATATTGTGTACCAACTCTTTAAATGATGCAGGTGGTAATATTTTGGTAAACAAATTCATCATATTGATTCAAGATCGTTTTAATATTAAATTCACTACTCTTCTGGAGTTGTGCTATTCTGGAGTTCTTGTAAATAACATAATTAGTGGAGAAGTCATCAAAATTAAGCGCTAACCTCCATATTCAACAAAAGCGGTGGCCACATTTTTAGACCAGACAAGCACCGCAAGATTTTATAGCTTTTCTGGAGCTGTCAGGCGCCGCAGGGCTACGATGGTACATCTCTTGTCCCTTGTAGAGAGATGTTTCACAAGAGACGCTGTGAAGTAATAGAGATACTTTGTCCTTCCTTTTACTCACCTGAGGATGTTGCTCTTATGATTTGAGCGGATATTCATTTTTCTGGAATGAGTTATTCTGATATCATTTCAGAATCAAGATTTCTTAGTGATCAATATTCTGCCTCTATTACGACCATGTATCGGAAGTTATTAGATAAAATGAATGAGGTCAACCAACTCAATAATCAAATATCTTAATTGCGTTAGGAGCACTCTGCGAAGAGTCATAAGAACAAAAAACTGAAGGAGGAGAATAAGGCGCTAAAATAGTATGCCCGTGATCTTCAGGATCAGCAGCAACGGATATTTGAAAAAGTCCAAATACTTGAAAAATAAGGACAAGCTGCATTTAATCTCGTTGTAGATATCTGAAAAAGTCCAACTTCAAATAGAGTAGGGGCAAGCTGCTTTTAATTTCACGACCTAGTAAATAACTGTAAAATATCTATGCTTAGTGTATCCTCTATCAATATATATAATTTTGTCCTGCTTTTATAATTTTTTCTATAAAAGAAATATTCACTTTTTTGTAATTAGTCTGCATTCTTACTCTGCAATGGCCCATCAATCTTCTCGTGACAAATATATGAGGTATTCTACACCTCGTTCACAAGTTGTTTCTGCTTCTTCCGTAAATGCTATAATGCAATACAATAATGATCTGACTAATAAATCTCGGTACCCGATACTCATCAACCATTGTCGCATTTTCTCAGCGACTACAATCCAAAACTTGTGAGGTTGACAAACTCAATGAGAAAATTTCTATCTTTCAGCAACTTCTTCTGAAGCCCAATATGAAGATATGTGATGACCCGTTTTTACGTGTGTTTTCACTGAAGGATTGTTTTAATTTAATTAATATATTGGTTTATTTATTTTAAATTAATGTATTTTAATTGATTTTTAATTTATTTGATGTTGTGTTCAATTTATTTTAATCGTTTTACAGTTTTTAAAATCGTTTTCGGCGGATCTGTTTTTGGTTTCCGGAGTGAGAATTGGACCTTGTTTCTTTTCTTTTTTTTTTCTTTTTCTTCTTCTTCCTTCCTGTTTCCTCTCTCTCCGCACGCTGCCCCTTCTTTTTCTCCTTATCGTCGTCATCCCTTCGACCGCCCGTTTCTCCCCCGTCCGGCCACTGTGTAGTACACCACCCCCACCAAAATCTTCTCCTCCCACCAGAGATCATCCCCACCAATTTTCAGAGCCATCGGACCAGCCGTTAGCCGCCACGAGCTCCTCCAAGCCACACGGATTTTCACCGATTCCGACGCCGTCGCACCACCTCCGGCTACCATCTCTCCACAGCTTCTTCCTCTACCTCTTGCCGACCTAACCCACCTAATTTCAGCCCCGATCCGTTGACGGAGCAGCTCCCACGAGCTTAACTCCGTTCAGCCCCTTTTTGGCCTTCGACCGCCATTTCCACCACCACCCACGGCCAAAACTCGTTTCCCTTAGCTTCATAAACATCTCAAGACCTTTCTCTATCAATTTCGTGCCTTGGTTTGTCCCCATTCGAAAGTGGGTAATTTATTACCCACAGCAACAGTGTAAATTACACTGTTACGTTGCTTTTCCTCCGCAGTTTGCAACGCCGCGAGCTTTCAAAAAATACCATATAGCGCTGTAAGTATTTTTCCAAACTCTATTTTTAGATTTAAATGTATTTTGCTCATACAATATATATTTATCTTCTGGTTGGTTAATTCCGGACTGAGTCCGAGGAGTTCGGGGGTCGGATGGATTGAGGACGGAGTTGCTAGTTTGTTGATTTATGATTGGTTGGTTGTGTTGTGCATTGAGATTGCATTTACATGGTGCATGCACGTGCATTTTATTTAAATTGAGAAAAAATCATGTTTTATTGGCGTAAATGGATTTTCGGATGCGTGTGTACCACGACCCCAAGCCGGGATAGGGTATGATCTCGGTGGAGCTCCTCTGGTCACTCGGGAGTGTAATATACTGAGTGATGTCCCTTGAGTTGAAGCTTGGCTACGAACGCGCCGGGCGCAAAACTGGGCGACGACGGGAGCGGGGGCTAGAGGATGCTTGGCTACGAACGCGCCGGGCGTGGAACTGGGCATCGCTCTACGCACCGACTCCGTGGCCCTTCACTGGCGAGGGCTAGAGGATGCTTGGCTACGAACGCACGGGACGCGGAACTGGGCATCGCTCGGCTAGAGGATGTTTGGCTACGAACGCGCGGGACGCTGAACTGGGTATCGCTCGTTTAGGTGTCATACAGGTGGTTGATACCCGCGGTGTGACACAAGAGCTAGGGTGTGCGGATGACCCCTAGGGGAGGTCATGGTGCATACGGATTAATTGGTTATTGGATTGAGTTGGATATGGGCCAAATGAGACTTTTGGCGTGATATTTGGAAATGTTATGTTTTTGGGCCAAATGGGATTTTTGGCGTGCGTGGATAAATATGGTTTTATGGGTTTTGTGCATTGGAATTCTCTCATGCATATTGTTTGAGTTTTAATATGTTTTTATCTAGTGGTGTTTGGATTTTACTTACCTGTGGCACCATTTTTGGTACCGTAGATTTTGATATAGAGATCGAGGAGGAGGAGGAGGCTAAGCCCGAGGATGCGGCTCTGCCGGAGTATTGAATTGAAGTTAATGCTTTGTATTTGGCTTTGAATAATATTTGTAGTTCGTAATATTTTATTATGTATGTTTTAAACAGCTTTGTATTAAACTAAGAAAATTTTTAGTACTTAGTTATATAACTTTATTAATCCGCTGTGTGTTTTTTATTTGTACACATATTGCTTGTGCACACACTTTTGGCACTTAGCGATGGGATGTGTGACCGTGTTGTCATCATCTCGACGTCTCGATTTCCACGTGGCCGTACGTGGGAGTTGGGGGCGTCACAGGTGGTATCAGAGCAGTTCGGCTCTGGATAAAGCCACATGTCCCGTAGGTAGTACTAGAATGTGTTTAAAGTGGTGTTTTGAAATTTATTTTAAGTAAAGTTGCTTTTTGACATGTTTTATATGTTTGAATTTATTTGAGCTAGTTTGCTTGTGTTTATTTATTTAGTTATGTTATTGCATGCTGGTTTCTTTTTGTTTTCTTGTTATGTGGTTTCAGTTTTGGTTTTGGTTTTATGTTGTTAGTTTTATTCGTTTTCTTAAAGGGGGTCAAGGGTTGTGTTGTGGCAGGAAGGCGGTATAATCGAGGATACTATTATTAGGCATGAACATTTAGTGTAGTAGGTTTGAATTTTTAGCGATGTGGTTTGCTTGTATGATGTTGAGGTTTGAAGGGAATGTCATGGTTTAAGCAATCTTTGTAAGGTGGGAACTCACGTAGCAATGAGGAGAGGAATTAGCTTTAAGTCGCTTAAGATGATTGAGGTCAAGGTTTTGTAGAATTTATGTAACGAGGCTATAGGATAGGAGAGTGTAGGTTCAGCGAACTTTAAGGATGTGTTTAAGGGAATTTTATTTAAGGTTTGCGACCAGATATATGCAAAATGGTAGTTTGCCACCGGATTACAACTTTTCAGGAATTAGTTGATTTGGCCACTCTAGCAGAGCGTGAGGTTAGTTTGAGTGTGGACACCCCTCTAGGTCAGAAGAGGCTGAACATTGATGGTGAAGGAAGCAGTTCTGGATCGCCACAAAAGTTTATGCAGAGGACAGGAATCCGATCGTTGGCAGCCCCCGGTGTGCGTATGGGAGGCGAGTGTCGTCTTGGTAGTAACCAATGTTTTGAATGCGGTCAGACGGGGCATTTTGCTCGTGAGTGCCCTAGTCGAGTTCAAGAAAGCCGTGGAGCTCGTCGAGTGGTAGAACTAACCAGAGGCAATTATTTCGGGCTCAAATGTACGCAGTGACTCTTGGTACCGTTGGAGGCGAGGTTACGGAGACTCAGAATGCTGGAGTCATGACAGGTATGGGTCTAATCTAATCTTTCGTGATGAATGCCTTGTGTGGTTTGTTTTTTTTTATATTATCGAGGCTTGGAGAGAATGGCATGATTTGGGTGATCTTTTAGGGAAGTAGAATAATTGAGTTCTTTGGTTCCGTGGAGTTTATGAAATGGTCTATAACGTAGTAGGTTGTAAGTTCATTGATCTTAAGAAATGATTCTATCGATTCGAAAGGTATTGGTCCATCAGGGTGTTGGAAATAGTAGATTTTGTGTTGGTATTGAATACGATTGAATTTGAGGTTATATGATCCGTAGACTTTTGGGAATGGATTCTTAGCAGGTTTAAGGTCATTCTCGGTACCAAACTTTAAGCAATGGCTAGTTGCTGATTTAAGGATATAAGTTGAGTAGATTTAGGAATGATTCTTGCTGAGTTGAGGATATAAGTCCAGATGATGGAAATGTGATAATGGATCACTTGTACGTTTGAATGATTTTTGGTGTTGGCTAAGAGTGCATGGGATCGATGAGTAGTAATGGTACGTATGTATGGATTTCGGAGAGTGCTGGTCCTAGTCTCATCTATTTTTTGGCTTGGTAGGAGTTGAAGAGGAATCTGTGTGGTAATATTAAATTCAAGAGATTTTTGGCTTTGAGTTGTTTGGTAAGTTGAACGGAATGTGCAGTCGAAGCGGGTTACCCATTGGGATGGTGGTTTGAAACGACTGTTGTGTTTATCTTGAGAATTAATTGCGACTTGAAGTCATAGGAATTTAAATTGGTGAGGCTATACTTTTCTTTGGAGATCAAGTATCCAGTTGGGAGAATTGGGGATATGGTTATTTAACTTGAAAGGAGATCGTTAGGTCACCATGTGTGGTGTATGAAGTAATAAATCTTGGAAGTTGAAACTTATGCATCAAAGGTGGGTAGCATAATCATATGTATGAAGTAATAAAGCAGTAGGATCCATGAGTGTTGTTTAATAGTTTTTGATGGATTGAAGATTTAAACAGTATGGTCTGTCTTGAGATTTATTTGTGAAGTGTTATTGAAGGAATTAGTTGTACTAAAACTAGAGTTTTTGAGAGTACAAGTAGGTGGGTGAGTTACCATGAGCGTTTCGATTATGTCCAGGTGAAGTCAATGGTAGTTTATAGTGAGTTAGTTATTGCAAGATTAGATGTTATTCAAAATATAGGTAATGAGCTTGAAGTGTGGATATCGGATAGAAGTTATAGGCGCTCTCGTTGGTTGGCCGGGAAGGACTTGGGCCTTTTTGGAAATGTTCCTTATCTTTAGAAGAGACATGTGTATTTTGGGATGATGTTATGTGTTTTCAATTTGGGGGCCTGGAGGTTGATTAGTACTGGTTTCTGTCATCAATCAATGGGTGTATTTTTGCAGAATGTTGGTTTTCGTTTGGGGCAGCGATGGGCAACTGAGGAATGAGTGGAGATTTGTGGTTTTTGGAGGCATACGATTTTCTATGGAAATGTGGTAAAGGTTTTCTTGTGATTAGGTGTGGATTGAGCTTGTACTTCATGATATTAATTTTTGAGGATATAGCCTTTAAATATTTTGATGAGTTATCAGAGTGCGCGCGAAAGCATGATTTTTGGAGATACTTAGAAGTTCAAATTTTGTATCGACTTTGAAGATTTAGTAGTGATTCGAAGTCTTAATGGGAGATTAATCATTTGGTCGTGCAATTTGGTTTATGGATGGTTAACTTTGGAATTGGCTGCGATTGTTTTTGCTCTCAAGATCTGGCGGCACTTTTTGTATGGGGAAGCTTGCGAAGTATATACCGATCACAAGAGCTTGAAGCACTTGTTTTCCCAAAAGAATCTGAACATGAGGCAGAGGCGATGGCTAGAGCTAATCAGTGACTACCAGTGTGAGATCAAGTACCATCCAGGGAAGGCAAATATAGTTGCTGATGCTTTGAGTCGAAAATCGCATTTGGAAGATGAGGCCGAGTCGTCAGGATTGGATTCTTTGCTTTGTGGGATGAGAAGACTCCTTATTGAAAGTTCATAGCAAGAGGAGATTTTATCTTCAGTTCTTGATATTTGGGTAACTGATTTTGAGGAATTGAAGACTCTTCAAGGGAAAGATCCGGAGCTATTGGATATCAGAAAAATAGTCAGAAAATCTCGAGGGCCGTTGCACTATAGTCTGGATAAAGATGGAATACTTCGGTTCCGAGATCGCAGAGTGGTCCCCAAAGATTCAGAATTCAAGGAGAGGATCATGGCAGAAGCTCATGCGGCCCTTTATTCAATACATCCCGGCAGTACGAAGATGTACCGGGACTTGAAGAAAAAATTATTGGTGGGATGGAATGAAGAGGGATATTGCCTTGTATGTTGAGAAATGCCACACGTGCCGTCAAGTCAAGGCCGAGCATTAAAGACCTGCTGGTATGCTCCAACCCCACCCTATTCTTGAGTGGAAGTGGGACGACATCACGATGGATTTTGTAGTGGGCTTGCCGAGGACTCCTAGTGGGAAAAATTCTGTTTGGGTGATTGTGGATCGGTTAACGAAGAGTGCTCACTTCTTGCTTGTTAATAATACTGATTCCTTGGGTAAGTTGACTCACTTGTATGTGAAAGATATAATGTAGTTGCACGGCATACCGAAGAGTATAGTGTCGGATCGAGACCCAAGGTTCACGTCTCAGTTTTGGAAAAGTTTGCATGCAGGATTGGGTACTAAGCTGAAGTTCAGTACTGCATATCACCCGTAGACGGATGGCCAATCGGAGCGCACCATTCAGACCCTTGAAGATATGTTGCGAGCATGTGTCATGGAATTTCAAGGGAGTTGGGAAAATCACTTGCCGCTCATAGAGTTTGCGTATAATAATAGCTTCCATGTGACCATTCAGATGGCTCCTTATGAAGCTCTTTATGGGAGGAAGTGCAAATCGCCTTTGTGTTGGGATGAAGTCGGGGAGAGTAAGATAATTGGACCCGAAATAATTCAAGAGATGCAAAGCCAAGTTCGGATCATCAGGGATAAAATGGCGGCAGCTCAGAGTCGTCAGAAAAGCTACGCTGATACCAGGAGGAGAGAGTTATCTTTTGAAGAAGGTGATTGGGTTTATCTCAAAGTCTCTCACATGAGAGGAGTTAAACGTTTTGGTAAAAAGAGGAAACTGGATCCGAGGTATGTCGGCCCTTTCCAGATTTTGGGGAAGATAGGGTCCGTTGCTTATAGAGTTGCTTTGCCAGATTATTTTGGGAATATTCATGATGTCTTCCACGTGTCATCCTTACGCGCTTTGTCGACCCAGAGAGTATTCAGTTGCAACCGAACCTTACTTATGAGGTTGTTCCGTCGCAGATCATGGATTGGAAGGAGCAACAGTTGAGGTCCAAGACGATACCTTTGGTTAAGGTGGCATGGGGAAATCCGTTAGCTCAAGATTTCTCTTGGGAGCGAGTAGATGACATGAGGGAGCAGTACCCCCACTTGTTTGAGTAATGACGGTACGTTTCTTAATCTCGGTTGCAGGTGGTTTTATATGGAATTATGTGGCTTGTTTCAAGTTGGTGTTTGATCTTGCAAATTTCGAGGACGAAATTTGTTTTTTAAGGGGGGAGGATGTGATGACCCGCTTTTACGTGTGTTTTCATTGAAGGGTTGTTTTAATTTAATTAATATATTGGTTTATTTATTTTAAATTAATGTATTTTAATTGGTTTTTAATTTATTTGATGTTGTGTTTAATTTATTTTAATCGTTTTACGGTTTTTAAAATCGTTTTCGGCGGATCTGTTTTTGGTTTCCGGAGTGAGGATTGGACCTCATTTCTTTTCTTTTCTTTTTTCTTTTTCCCTTTTTTCCTTTTTCTTTTTCTTCTTTTCTTTCCTTTCTTTCTTTTTCTTCTTCTTCTTCCTTCTCGTTTCCTCTCTCCCCGCACGCTGCCCCTTCTTTTTCTCCTTACCGTCGCCGTCCCTTTGACCGCCCGTTTCTCCACCGTCCGGCCACCGTGTAGTACACCACCCCCACCAAAATCTTCCCCTCCCACCAGAGATCATCCCCACCAATTTTCAGAGCCATCGGACCAGCCGTTAGCCGCCACGCACAGCTGGAAGTCACGGCCCAAGCCCTGTTTTTCCTCTCTGTCGCCGGTTTCTTTCTTAGCCTAGAACCACCACTCGCCGGCGGCGTGGCCTACACCACCCACTCAGTTTTCTTCCCTCTCACCGATGAACATCCCCACCAAGTTTCACCTCCATCCGAGCCACCGTTAGCCACCACGAGCTCCTCCAAGCCACATGGATTTTCACCGATTCCTGTGCCGTCGCATCACCTCCGGCCACCATCTCTTCACAGCTTTTTCCTCTACCTCTTGCCGACCTAACCCACCTAATTTCAGCCCCGATCCATTTCCGGAGCAGCTCCCATGAGTTCAACTCCGTTTAGGCCTTTTTTGTCCTTCGACCGCCATTTCCACCACCACCCACGGCCAAAACTCGTTTCTTTTAGTTTCATAAACATCTCAAGACATTTCCCTATCAATTTCGTGCCTTGGTTTGTCCCTGTTCGAAAGTGGGTAATTTATTACCCACGGCAACAGTGTAAATTACACTGTTACGTTGCTTTTCCTCCGCCGTTTGCAACGCCACGAGCTTTCAAAAAATACCGTATAGTACTGTAAGTATTTTTCCAAACTCTACTTTTAGATTTAAATGTATTTTGCTCATACAATATATATTTAACTGCTGGTTGGTTGATTCCGGACTGAGTCCAAGGAGTTCAGGGGTCGGATGGATTGAGGACGGAGTTGCTGGTTTGTTGATTTATGGTTGGTTGGTTGTGTTGTGCATTGAGATTGCATTTACATGGTGCATGCATGTGCATTTTATTTAAATTGAGAAAAAATCTTGTTTTATTGGCGTAAATGGGAGGTCATGGTGCATACGGATTAATTGGTTATTGGATTGAGTTGGATATGGGCCAAATGAGACTTTTGGCGTGATATTTGGAAATGTTATGTTTTTGGGCCAAATGGAATTTTTGGCGTGCGTGAAAAAATATGGTTTTATAGGTTTTGTGCATTGGCATTCTTTCATGCATATTGTTTGAGTTTTAATATGTTTTTATCTAGTGGTGTTTGGATTTTACTTACCTGCGGGACCATTTTTGGTACCGTAGATTTTGATGTAAAGATCGAGGAGGAGGAGGAAGCTAAGCCCGAGGATGCGGCTCCGCCGGAGTATTGAGTTGAAGTTAATGCTTTGTATTTGGCTTTGAATAATATTTGTAGTTCGTAATATTTTATTATGTATGTTTTAAACAGCTTTGTATTAAACTAAGAAAAATTCTGATACTTAGTTATATGACTTTATTAATTCGCTGCGTGTTTTTTATTTGTACACATATTGCTTGTGCACACACTTTTGGCACTTGGCGATGGGATGTGTGACCGTGTTGTCATCATCCCGACGTCTCGATTTCCACGTGGCCGTACGTGGGAGTTGGGGGCGTCACAAGATAGGAGCAATAAAGTAAGAAAATAATAATTTAAAATCCTTACTTGACTCTTATTTTCGATTGCCTACTCCTTTAGACAGGGATGCCATGCAACTTTTTTAACAGCAAGATTGTTTAAAGAATGAGGCGAAGAGCCTCAAATTTTTGTAATTTTGTTTCGAAATAATAAAATAATATTTAACAAATTTTCATATTGTGTTTTTATCTTCTGGTAGATGTTCTGTATGCTCTATTTTATTTCTCTTTTAATAATGCACATTTATTACAAAACCATAATATGAATCTAAAATACTAATTGTATTTAAAAGATGGTATTTCAGAACTAATAATTTCATTCATCTCCCCCTCGAAACCGAAAGAGTTTCTTATTAATATTTCAAATATGTACAATTTTCATGAGCTCTTCTGGAACCTCAGTGACATTTAAATCATCAATATAAACTGCAATAAAAGCTAATCTAAATACTGAAAATATATAGAAAATTGATTGTTTCACGTGTGTTTGGATTGTTTTAGATCATATAAGGATTTTTGAAATTTTATAGAATAAGTACTTAATGACTATATATTTCATGCATTTCATATCTAGTAATCCATATAAATATGCAGTTAATCATGCATACCCAAACTCTCGGTAACTATCAAGCTAATAAAAACCTAAATATAATTCCATCCACTTCAAAAGCATATCAATATTATTTCTGCGAAAAACTGACTCGTGATTTGTTTATCATATTTTCATTTCCTTTATACAAATATCCACTGATATTCAACAAGCATTACCTCTTAGGTAGTTGGACTACAAGTTCATATGTATCACATTTTACTAGTGATATCAATTCTGCAGGAATTGTTTCTTTCTATTTTAGCCAATATTTTTACGTCCGAATTCTTCAGCAGTTCTTGGCTAACTTTCTTCATTACTTCTGGTAATGTCAAGTGCCATCTTTTATGAAAATACATTGTCGACAACGGTTTTATTTCTATCAAGAATTTCTCCAATACTCATGAAATGTATCGAGATCTCGTTATTTTCAGGTACCTGTTCTTCTTTAAGGAAAGACATTTTATGAAAAACCTCTTTAGGAGGTACTCTTCAGGAGAATTATGCTCTTCACGAGTTTTTATTATGAGAGAATTTTATACAAAAAGTTTGGATGAATCTTATTGCTTGTTTTGTAGATATGGCCTCTTTAGGAGCACCAATTTATTTTGTAGGTATTGCTTGTTTTGTAGGATGTTTTATCTCTGTATCAATATGTCTCCCACGCTTTTAGACATATCTTATATTCATTAGACTGCGAAATTTCTTAATTGTACTACGAGGACTTTAATCATCGCTGGGATTTTATCAGCTAGAATATGAGACATTTTTATCTTATTGCATCCATAAATTAATTATCATCTGAACTTCTAGTTCACCTATGATAATCAAGATAATGTTGAATTATTTCATTTTATTTGTTTCAAGCAAAATTTTCTTTCCGCTCATGGTGGGAAGACTTTATGGTAAAAGAATCTTCTGATTCTTTTATAGACGTCCATATGAAAATTATTCGACTTATCGTAATTAATTTCTGATGATCAAATTAATCGTGAAAAACATACAAATATTTTGAATCATATAACTTTTAATGCATTATAATATTTGATTTAATAGTTGTATAATATCATCTCAAAGAGAAAGCTGATAGTTTTTCCAATAGGAGCTTATGGCTCGAAATCATAGAAGTACTATAAAGATATTCATTACCAAGTCCAATCTCTTGGTTTCTTTGAAAAAAATGCACAATTCTCTTCTAAGAATGATATAAATTCAATACCATTTACTTCAGGGAATGATGTGGAACTAGTAGGATGTGACTAATGATTTCTTAACAAAAGTTCATTATTTTGCTTAGCCACTAGAAGACCAGATATAAATTTAGAATATATTGTGAACTTTTACACTCAATATTGTTAGTTCAAGAGCACATTCGAGTCATTCATTTTAAACATATATTCTTTAGTGGCTTTTCTCTACACAATTTCAATTATGCAGCTTTAGGTGCATTAATCATAATGAGCTTTTGGTACACGTATCACTCATTTAAACTATTTCATAGAATCAATAGATATTTTATTATGAGATACTCAATAAAAGTATTGGTTTATCCTTCAGGGATGCTCAATTTCTATTCCAATATGAATCTTATCATCAATAATTCATAACAAGTATAAAAAATAAATAGAACTTGTATATAAACTATGTGAATAAACATAAAATTTTATCAAGTAATAATAAGGAATATAATCTTTAATACTCACTTTGGAGATTGCAAATAATATATTAAAAAACTTATTTAAGTAGAAGACCACTGGCTTTAGAATAAACAAAATCTCGTGCTGATAACGTGTTATGAAACGAAAAGAGAAATGATATTGCAAGAGAAATAGGATATTGTAAGAGAAAGAATTGTTATTCAATGTAAAAACTTGATCATATATAAGTGAATGATACATATATATATATATGAGTACAAAGGAGTAGGTATAGTTTAAGTCTTAATTGATGGTTAAAGATAGGTCTTAATTAATGATTCAATGATCTTAATTAATAACTAAAAATTGATCTTAATTGATGATTAAATAATCTTGATTAATAACTAAAAATGACCATACAAATAAGTGTATAACATAACAATAAATTTGAGTGACTTCATTAACATTTTCTAAAACAGTTCCGCTACATACAGTCGCCGTGCAGTCGGCATCAGACTCAGCTGCGATTAATTTAAAAAAAAATAAAAAAAAAGAAATAAAAATGCATTTTGCAGTCCATTCCCGCTTCTCATCTTCTTTCTAGACTCTTTTATTAATATGTAAACCTTCTTTCTCTTTAGCTTTCGTTGTTGTCTGAGAAAGTTTTTGAGCTTTCTATGTAATACAACGAAAGCAAATTGGGGCAAGACTTTTAAGTGGGTATGAGCTCGAGCTTCAAGTGATTGAGTTTGTGTGGGTGATTTCTTCATTTTCGTAGGTTGCTTCTCAGTAATCTGTGCTTTGTGCGGGTAATTTCTTCATTTTCGTGGGTTGCTTCTCAGTAATTTGTGCTTTGTGTGGGTGATTTCTTCATTTTCATGGGTTGCTTCTCAGTAATCTATGCTTCTCATCTTCGGCCAGCTACAGTATTTGGAGTTTTAAGTAAAAAAAAAAAAAAGAATTACACAGCTTTATCGACAAGATTCACAGGCATGAACAGTTCGGTTATTTAAGTAAAAAGTTTTTTCTGTGCAGTGTCATAGTTTGAAAATTTGAAGGGACTTACGGGATGATTTGGTAAATTTAAGAAGACATGAAGATATCTCTGTCCATTGTAGTTCATCACAAACAAAAAAATTGAAATGACGTGACACGCGACTGGATGCCGTTTCGATCAGGTGCTTGTCTTTAGCATTTTACTTTCTAAAAACAAAAGCAGTCCTGAAGCCGACCAATAAGGTAGATTGCATGTAAAGCTTTCCTTGGCCAACAAGCAAGGTGTCCTCATTCCTCTCGCAGCTCTCACAGCTGTCATAGAAACCCTCCATTCCCCAAATTACACCACTGCTCTGAGCCTCTGAGTGCTCTCTCTCTCTCTCTCTCTCTCTCTCCAGGTGTGGTCTGTACTTTGTAGGGTCTCTTCCTAAGTTTCCTATTATTTGCTTTGATTTTTATTGGGTTTTAGGGTTTTGTTTCAATGTTTATAGCTGTCTCTTGAGGTTTTAGTTTTCCTGTTAAACCTTAGCTGGTAATTTCTACTCATTTTGTATGCTAGGGTTTTCTTTGTTTTATTTTTTTCGTTTTTGTTTGTGGGCTTACAATCTGGGTTTACTCTGTTAAGAACAGAATTTGCTTTTTTAACCGGATTTTTCCTTTCCATTGTTTCATTTGAAGGTCGTATTTGCAGAAATTGGGTCATTTCGGAGTAGTTATCTGATATATATCCCTACGCGTTAATAGAGTTTGATTTCTCATCGATTTGGTGAAAGTTCATCGCATTGTTTGTCTGTTTTCCTTAATTTGATATTTTTCGTTGGGGGTTTTAGGCGTTTTCAGGATATTCTTAAAATCTATTAGAGCTCTGTCCCACGTTAATGTTATCTGTGGTTCCTTTGAAAAAAAATATTAGTTGGTTGATTTGTGTTCTTACTTTTTCCCCTCAAACAATTCAAACAAAAGTCTAACACTGCTACTGTCTTCCACCAAAACAATCAACTGACAATAATTAGAATGTGACTAGAATGAAACTTTACACAAAAGTAAGGAAAAAATTAAACCGTCGAGTCCAATGCCAAAACAAGATCTTCCACTAGAGCCTCCCCCGAATCTTGTAACCAATATAATCAAATTGGTACAGTTTTGGTTTCATGAATCGGGGGAGGCTTGGCTTTGGACTTTTCATTTTTTTTCTTTTTCGTGCAAAGCCTCTTGCATTCTATTTAGACTTAGAATTGTTTTGGTGGAAGACAGTACTGTGGGACTTCTTTATGAATTATTTGATGGGAAAAAAATTGCTGCTGCCTCTGGGGTTTCGATTTCATCCAACCGATGTTGAGATGGTTATGTACCATATAAAGTGGAAAATAATGGGGAAGGAGTTCTGTTTTGAAGCCATTGCAGAGGTTGATATCTACAAGTTTGCCCCATGGGATCTTCCAGGTACATGGGAAGAGTCTTACATGCTTACTTTTGTTTGCATGATGAACGTATTGTGCTTTTGGGGTGTTTCTTACTGTGGTTTGCCTTTTCCTTCATCAGATAGACCAAGCTCGAGAAGTTGTGATCTTAAATGGTACTTCTTTTGCCCAGTGGAGAAAAACAAATACTCAAACAGGGCTAGAATGAATTGTAAAACTGAAGTTGGGTACTGGAAAATCATCGGAAAGGGTAGGCCTGTTCATCACAATAAAGAGTTGGTTGGTTTGATAAAAACTTTGTTTTTTCACAGTGGAAAAGCACCACAAGGGGAACAAACGAATTGTGTTATGCATGAGTATAGACTGGAAGATAAGAATATGGCTAATAAAGGAGTTAATCAAGTAATGCTTGGTTATTTATCACTTATACTCGTTTCTTGGGTCAAATTTGTATTAATATATATATGTATATATAAATATATCTATCTGTGTGTGGTTATACTTCAGAGCCACACGGTTTTAAAAACCAAAGTTGTATCTGATGCACACCCATGCACAT
This sequence comes from Carya cathayensis, assembly GCA_011037825.1. Classification (NCBI taxonomy): domain Eukaryota; kingdom Viridiplantae; phylum Streptophyta; class Magnoliopsida; order Fagales; family Juglandaceae; genus Carya; species Carya cathayensis. Next base: position 48,960 of record QGSO01000802.1, on the reverse strand, counting down.
AACCACACACACAAATGCACATGGAAGTTTCTGTCCTACGTAGTTGTTTTAGGCATGCTTCGGAAATTGGAAACTACCTTGTTTTTGGTTGAGGATTAATTACTTGTCAGTTTAATGCCAAGTTGTCTATTCTTTTTTCATCTTAATTGAAATTACCTTGGTTTTAGTTTTGGAATTGACAAAAGGAACTATTTCTAGCCTCTTGCGTTTCAATTGCCCGAATGCTATTTTTTTGATAGATTAAAAAATGATAAAATGTTGTCGTATCTGTTTGGATGCTGCAACTATAGATAATACAGTACAGTTTGTCCCCCCCCCCCCCCCCGCCCCCCTTCCTTTTTCCCTCTCTATATATTCTTAGCAACGGTGTTTTTCTCTGCATCATTCAGTCGATTCATTTTGTTTTTTATAAGTATCATGAGTCCATTCATTGTGAATGGTTGGGAGACATAACACAGCTGGTTGAAAACCATTATCTCTACTTAAAGGTGGTCCTTGTCGATTGAATTTGTTGTTCTGTGGAACCCAGCATAATATTGATATGCATTTAGGGGATGTTTGGAAAAATTTTCATCTCATCCTATCCCATTTCATTTCTTTCTCGAATAATATTAAAAAAAAAACACATTCAAACTAATCGTTACAACTTTTTCAAACTAATCTTTACAACTTCCTCGAACTTTCAAATAAAAAATAAAAAATAATTCAACTTTTTCAAATCTTAAAACAAAAATAATATTAAAAAAATTATATTCTATAGAATAAAAAATAAATATTATAATATTTTTTATTCTACTTTTACTCTCTCATTTCCCAAAATCCAATAAATATTTAACTCAAACTATCTCACTACTATTCACAAACCATCTTACTACTATTAACAAAATTTTCATCTCATCTCATTATACAAGCATCCCCTTATTCCATCCCGCTTTATCTATTAACCTTTCCATTTTGTAGATGTTCCTGTGCTCTGCCTAATGCTTTCATCAATAAAATTCTTGCTTACCTATAAAAAAAAAAATTGTAAATGTTCCATTTTTCTACGTGCTAAAATGAATGTGTACGGGCATGCGACCTTTCCATAATTGTTCCTAAAAGGTTGCATTCTTTAAAATTTGTGAACCTTTAAGGCTAATTTTTTAGAAATCTTAACTACCCTTTTCCCATCAGAAAATAAAAATGGAGCAACAAATACAATAAAGAAATAATTCCATCTTGGCTTTACCAATATGAAAAAAAATTAAACTAGATGGGAGTATCACATATCGGTTATCTTTTGAATCTTTTGGTGGTGCACTGATGCTTTTAGTCACTATCTAGACATTATTTCTAGTTGCTTTTCCTGCATATACAAAACTGATTAATGGTGTTATGGTGCCTATATTTGAATTCATTCTTGTGATGATTTTTATCTGTAGAACATGCACGTGCTTTGTATGATTTTCCAGAAGGATGGCCTAGGCCCTAGGAATGGTGCCCAATACGGCGCACCATTTAAGGAGGAAGATTGGAATGACGACAATGAAGTCAACTGTGTAGAAGCTGGCCCTTCTCTTTGTTTTTCTACACCAACCTGTGTGCTGCCTACTGACTGTAACAGTTCAGCTATCACACGCACCCTTTTTTGGATGGCACATTTTCTGAGTCATGTTTACCTCAAACTATGGCATCTGACTGCAAAGGTCTTCCAGCAGTTCCCACTAATGACATTGTTTTAGAGGAGTTATGTATAGTTCTTGGTGATGGTGATATTCTTCCAGCAGGGCATGCTAATATTGGTGATGATGTCTTATTGATAAAAAAAATATTGGTGATAATGTCCTTTCAAAGCTTGCTTCCTTTATGGAAAACGATACTTTGATCTCGAATGAAGATGACAAAAATAAGGTGGGTGATATTCTTCCAGCAGTGATTACTACTACCGGGGATTATACCCTTTCAATGCTCGCTTCCTTTATGGAAAACAGCACTTTGATCTAGAATGAAGATGACAAAACTAAGGTGCTTAAACTTCTTTGCCATTTTTTTTCCTTGTGTTTTTCATCTAGTGTGACATTTTAGAAGTATGACATATTTTCCAATGGTCATTGTCTAGTGTGACATTTTTAAAGTATGAATAATCCTTTTGGAGTATAGGTCCTAATGTGGCTTGGGATTTCATTAGGGCGTTACAAATGGTATCTGATTCAGGTTTCAATCCTAGGACTTGTGGAATTGGTGACATCCGATAAAATTGGAACGATACAGAGAAGATTAGCATGGCCACTACGCAATGATGACATGTACAAATTGAGAAATCGTATCAAAGCTTATCCGAACCAGAAATGTGGGACTTGAGTCATGCTACCTACGGTGGACTGCCTCGACGAGAATGCCAAGAATATAAGGGAGGAAGATTGTGGTATCCTATATTGACTGATAAGTGATTAGAGTAGGTGGTACATGGGATATCACATTGTTTGGAAAAGAGAAGTTCTTTGTATAATGGTTCCAATGTGACTCTAATTATATCATTGACTAGTTCTTTTGGAGTATAGATCAGATGTGGCTTCGGCTTCCATTGACATGTTACACAAGGTTATGGAGTAAATGATGCAGCTGTACTTCATTTTGATGGATTTGATATTTAGACTTGGGAGATCTGGGAAACACTTGGACTGATGGAAAATGTATACAACTTCTTCAATTGTAGGAAGCTTATTTTCCTCTGGACTCTGGTTTTTATATATCTGATCTGGATCAGCCACTGAATTTTCCCATACTTCCCCCACAAGATTGTCAGTATAATTATTGTACAACAGTGTATTTTTGTATTGATTCAATTTTGTTCTACTGTGAAAAATCTGATCGGTTGAAACTTGTCATATTCTAGGATTGTTGGTGGCATTGAGTTTTGATTAACTTCTATATTTATTCATTTGAGTTGCAGTCTGTAAGCAAGCCTTGCCAGCTTGTATTTCTTTGGATTATGTTCTGTAAAACATAATTGTAATTATATGTTTTAACAACTGATCAAGTTTTCAGGGACTGTTGTAAATAAAATCTTTTGTAGCTATAGCTGACCCAACTACAGTACTTATTCTGGTTTCCTGCAATATGGTGGCCAATTGTAACACAACTAAAAAGAGAATAATCCCCAAGATGCGCTGTGGTTATCTGAACAGCAACATGCCTTATGCGGGCAATTGGATGCATGCATTTCCAATTCCCCCATATTTCATCCCATTTTACTCTGCGGTCTATTATTGCTTTCTTTCTGACTGTACTTCCTAATCTTTTAAAAAGGAAAAAAACCAAATACAAAAGCCTTTTGTTTACGTATGGGCGGCTGGTGGGATAATTTCAGTGGGACTTAATTATTGATAGCACCTATAACTTTTAAGAAAAGGAAGGGACAATGTGGCCCAAAGAAGTACTCGATTGGTTCGAAATTCAGCTTTATATCTCGTGTGTTAAAAGATGATATCTATGAAGCTTAAAAAATAAATTAAATATAACACACCCACCTCGTTTTCTTGTCGATATCCATTTGGACTTGCATATGTTGTTCCTCCCCTAAAGAATATGATATTTCCAATCACTCTCAATAAGTCGACTTACTCTTGTCTCCAAGTCAAATTTATTTTTAAGAAATAATATTTATAATTGTAGAATGTGTAAATATTATGTAATTTCTTTAAAAAAAATTGAACTACTACGTGATTTACATGAAAAAATTAATTAATTTTTTAATAATAAATCTTACTTTTTTTAAAACGATTGTAATATACTTATATATTTTATTACTGTTTATATCTTTATTTTTTTTATTTATTATTATCCTACTTACCTGTCAATTTCAACAAATGGACATTTTTTTGATGAATTTTTGTTTTCAGATGGGCAGGTTTTTATTTTTAGTGTAACTAAAAAAGAATATGAAGGATTTTTTTTAAAAAAATTATTATTTTTTGTATGTAGTTATTTCTCAAGTTTATCTCAAATGACCAAAAAAAAAAAAAAAGACCTCTCACCTAGATTTAAATATATAAATTAATAATTTAAAGAAAAATCCTTCTTTAGGTGATTACTGAAGATAGAAACGGTCCTACTAATAAAAAAAATAGATAAGTAAGTAAAATATTTGGAAAAATATATGTTTTGAAATTTCTGTAATTATTGAAAAAAATTTATATTAATTTTTTATTGAATTTTTTAAAAATGGATAAGTAAAATGAAAATTTGTTTTGGAGTGAATTTTCTTGAGATGATTTTTATGTTGAGAAAAATTTTACAAGACAGCCCGTTTGGGTGATGAAGGCAACCAAAGCTTCCCTGTGGCTGAGTGACTGAGACAGCCGGTGCCTTTATAAAAACTTCCTCCTCCACCTTCAAAGTCAAAGTTCGAAGTTTCATCTCTGCGAAACCTAAACTCTTAAAACTCTGAACTGCCGCGCTCTGTGCGACTCGACTTTGAATTCAGATAGAGAATGGCCACGAGTGCAATGGATTTGACGTTTACCAACCCACTGTCTTCTTTTGCCTCGAAGGCTCAACCAAATCGTTCTCCAAAAGCTAGGGCCTTCACGGTCAGATGTTCCGTCCCTCTCTCATCCGGCGGTGCTGCTCTCGGTATGCCAACGTTTTCCCCTCCCTCATTAGATTCTCTTTGTTTTTATACTTGTATATATATTTGTTATTTAGCGTGCATGTGTGTGTGATTGAGTGTGTTTAGCACTAGTTCTGGTATAAGATCATTCGATTCATTAAGCTAACTTATTTTATCTTTGCAAATGACTAAATTTTAATTTTGAATGGCTCGACTAGATTCTCACAGTCGTCTGTGAATCTTTCTTGCTTTTTTCTTTTTTTCATTTATTGGGTTATTGCTTACTCGATAATATTGCGCACATGGGCGTCATGTCTAATCTTTAAGTTAATGTAAAATCTCGGTCTTTTGTTTTTCTTATTTCCATGTCCCGAACCTTTGCTATCTACCATTACTTGCTTTTTTTTTTTTTTAAATTATTTATTCCCTTCAGATATATTGATACTGAATTTAAGGAACTTGAGGTTTTCTTCTGTAGGAATCATGGCTAGTGATCCAGGATAATTAAGAAATTTATATATCTACATCGCTCATGGGCACTTAATCCTTTACTATTTGCCATTTGTATGGCAACATAGATTTGGATACTTCCTGTTGGCATCTCAATATGGCTGTTAATATGTTGCTACGTAATAAATAGACCTCATTATAAATCCATTTTTCTTGTTCTCTTATCATGAATCTTAATATTCTTTCCATTCTTTCATTTATCTTTTCAAGCTGATTTTCTAGGAAAAAGATCAATTACACGTTGATCAATTCAGCCATCATTATAGATATTTTCATGTGCATGCACATGCTTAATATATTTTAAAGTTGATTCATATCTAATTGTGTGAGCCTTAGGGTTGGCGGAAAGACCCTGGAAGACTTCAGATGCTAGACTTGTGCTTGAAGATGGTTCAGTCTGGACAGCCAAGTCATTTGGTGCTTCGGGAACTCAAGTTGGTGAAGTGGTCTTCAATACATCTTTGACAGGGTGAGCTGATTTCTAACTACGGTAAACAAGGGGTTGAGGTCGGGGAGGTGTGTTCCATTCCAATTCGGGTTTGGTGTATTTTGGATTGTTTTTCACGGGCTTTTTGGGTCATTAGGGGCTCTCTAATATGGGCAAGGTGTTTTTCTTGTATACGCTCAATGTACTTGGTTACACCTTTTGATATATATAATATTTTTACTTATAAAAAAAAAATTCTGATTTCTAAAATCTTTATAACTGGATGAGTGATCTTGAATTCTTCTTTTCTAAAGAATTCTCTGCACATAACACAATAAGATAGCAGGTTATGTTAATGAGTTGTTATTATTTTGTGAGCGCATGATATATTTCATTTCCATGGATTCAACATGGCTCAACTCATTGAATTCGACTGCTGATATGCCTATAGATTTACCTTTTCCATGGCCTAGAAGAAACTTTCTTACCATTATTGATGGTATTATGATTCCCTGGAAAACTGTTCATTTAGATTTAACGAAATATCACGTGTCCATGTATTTGGTAATAACATGAAGTAGACGAATTTGCATTTACTACTTAAATGTACAGTAAGTAATGAATTTGAGATTGATGAAGTAAGTAACATGTATCTGATCATATTTTGATTAAAAAAAAAAAAAAAAGGGAAGGCATGCTTCACTTGCGCCTGGAACTCTCCCTAGAAGTGTTCACTTTGTGATCACGTAGCGGTTTTCCTTTGGTGCTTGCTTTAAACTTGTCTAAGCGCACTACACTAGGAGAACCTATTAGTAAGGGTCATGAGTTGATAAGTTATGCATGATCACACATGCAGGTACCAAGAGATTCTTACAGACCCTAGTTATGCTGGACAGTTTGTCCTGATGACAAACCCTCATATTGGCAACACTGGTGTAAATTTTGGTGGGTTAAGTTTTTAGTTTAAATCATTACCTACTCTGATGTCTTGGATTCTATTTGAAATCTATTTGATGTTTTTCATGTCAGATGATGAGGAATCAAACCAATGCTTCCTTGCTGGTCTAGTCATTAGAAGTTTGAGTATCAGGTGCGCCTTCTTAAGGTTCTTCATGTTAGCAACTTTGTTGATTTACCCATGCTTACTTATTATTCAAAATATATCCCCAGTACTTCAAATTGGAGATGTGCAGAAACACTCGGTGACTATCTAGCAAAAAGAAACATCATGGGCATTTGTAAGTTATTTATAGCAAGAGTCATTTAGTTAGGGGAGAGTTATTGAGTCTAATACTTATGAGATGAATAGTTAAAAAAATACCTTTGAGATGCGCCAAGTTTGATTGTTGAGCTATGCTCTCTTTGTAGCTTCTGACTTGACTTTTTGATGCTGGGAATTATCCTACAGATGATGTTGACACGCGTGCAATTACCCGAAGATTGAGACAAGATGGAAGCCTTATCGGTGTTTTGAGCACAGAAGATTCAAAAACCGATAAGGAACTATTGCAACTGTCCCGCTCATGGGATATTGTGGGTAAGGATTTCGTGCGGGTTTGTGAATATAAAGGAAATTTTCAAAGCCTAGAGATATTCTAAATAAAGAGTTTTCCTTTTAACTTTGCAGGTGTTGATTTAATAAGTGGTGTTTCATGCAAGACCCCTTATGAATGGATTGACAAAACAAAGTCAGATTGGGAATTTAGCTCCAATGAGAGAGATGTAGATGCCTTACATGTAAGCTTTATATGAGGTTTGTTGAAGTCACTTGCTCATTATTTGGCAATTTCACACTCACCCCTTTTGTGTTTGTGTGAAATGAAGGTTGTTGCATATGATTTTGGGATCAAGCATAATATACTTAGGCGTTTAGCATCTTATGGCTGTAAGATTACGGTTGTCCCTTCAACATGGCCAGCATCGGAGACTCTAAAGATGAAGCCCAATGGGGTTCTTTTCAGCAATGGCCCTGGAGACCCCTCTGCAGTTCCTTATGCAGTAGAAACAGTGAAAGAAATACTGGGAAAGGTTCCTGTTTTTGGAATTTGTATGGGTCATCAGTTGCTTGGACAAGCATTAGGTGGAAAAACCTTTAAGATGAAGTTTGGTCACCATGGAGGAAATCATCCAGTTTGTAACCTTCGGAGTGGCCATGTTGAGATTAGTTCTCAGGTGTGTTAATTTCCAGTATCCATCTTTCTTTGAAAATTGTGAGGTGGACCCTAACTCCACCCCCTCATCCCCCAACTGCGAACTCACACAATATCTGTGAGAAATCTATTTTACAACTAGTTAAAGTGATGAAAGAAAATTTATCAGATAATTTTTTTCGCCATGCATTATTTCTCAACGTGAATGTATAATGTGGCAGAATCACAACTATGCTGTTGACCCTGCATCACTTCCAGAGGGTGTGGAAGTAACTCATGTCAATCTTAATGATGGAAGCTGTGCTGGCCTTGCCTACCCGGCACAAAACATCATGTCCCTTCAATACCACCCTGAAGCATCACCTGGACCTCATGATTCAGACTATGGTAATGGAAGTTCCTTTGTTTTTTTTTTTTTTTGGATACATTTAAAAAAAAAAAAAAACTGCATATTACCATCCCACTCTCAAACACACTTTCGAACTATGACTTGTGATGAAGACCTCATCCCAAAACCTAACTTTGCTATAAGTTGCCTCTGACTTTGACCGGTACATTAGGCCCTGTTTGGATGTTGAAATGCTCTCATCTCATCTCATCCCATCTCATCTCAACATCTAAACACCACTTAAACACAAACATTTTTCAATTTCAAATCTTCAACTTTTTCAGCTAATCATTCATTACCTAATCATTACAACTTTCTCAAACTTTCAAACAAAACATAAAAAACAATTCAACTTTTTTAAATTTTAAAACAAAATAATATTTTAACAATATTTTAATTTTATAATATTTTTATTCAACTTTTTCTCTCCTTTCACAAAACCCCATAAAACACCTTAAAACATCTTTAACTTAAACCACTTTACTACTTTTTACAAACCATTTCACTACTATTAAAAGATTTATCATCTCATATAATCTCAACATCCAAATGAGGCCTAAATGGGGATAAAATGATGACATCACACTTGATTTAAAATATAGGTAACATATCTACTAAAAAATTTAAAAAATATTCAGGGGTCCACCGTGGGATCCATGGTCATGGCTCCTGTTGCCATCAATTCTATTTTTTTAAAAAGAAAAATGGTTAACTATGTTATTTTGTTATCAATTGGGGATGTCGCTATTTTAACACCCCACCACCCGGCCCTCCCCCCCCTCTCCTTAATGTCTCAACCTAACTTAAGGGTAACCTGCAACAAAACGTTCAATTTGGGAGGTGAGTTATATTGCATATTAGAGGTATGTTTAAAACCAGGGACCTAGGGGTGATGGTTGGTCGATAAGGATCCTTTTGTTTTACTTGAAATGAATAGCATCTATTTTAGTGCAAAACATTAGGTGGTTTTTGTTATTGTACTTGTCACTCTAATCATTCATAAAAATGCAATAACCAAAATACTTCATACTTGGTACAATATAGATACTATCCATTGCACTTGAGAGGATATTGTTAGATAGTTTATGGGAGAATTTTAGGTGTTTTGGCTGTGTTTGGTTGTTGAATTCATCTCAACCCAATTATTAATGGGATCCCCTACTTTTTTAACTTCCCGTAAAAAAGTTAAGATTCATCTTAATCTACTTCATTCATTTAAGTACATATTTCAACTTATTGACATTCAAACACATTTCAATGGAACCAAACATTACTATTCTCAGATCATCTAAGATTATCTCAGCATCCAAAAATAGCCGTTTGTTCATTCCCTGAGATCTGCTTTAAAATAGATAATAGTCGATGCACATTTCAAGTAATTCCGTAGTCTGACAGGTGAGAGAGTGCTAGAGGAGATCTTATCCCATATCTTATTTGATGCTTCTTTCTATCCTCTATCTATACTGTTCAACAACCATGTGTATACTGACGGTATGAGATTAATCTATCCCGGTATTGACATAAGGTATTTTTCTACAGCTTTTCAGGAATTCATAGAGATGCTAAAGCGGGTAAAACAAAATACTTAAGCACAATCCGTACCAATGCACATTTATTATAAGCTTGTGAGAGTTCAAAAGGTGGTAGTTTAATCTGACTATGCTAGTACTTTCCATGAAGCTCATATGTATTTTATATGGAGAAGACTGGTGCTTTATTATCGTCAAATTTGTGAGTGATTGTGGAATAGATAAAAATAATGGAAAATGCTCTACTTTGTCCCATGGTTTTGTCTCCTCATTTTGACGACTCGTGTATTTTATTTTATTTTTTACTTAATAATTAAGGAAATGACTATTAGGGAATTGATAAATTTTTTTTAAAAAAAAATGTTTGAAAGAAAAAAGAAAAAAATAAGTGCAAATACACTTGGGGGCACGCTCTACAGGCTGGGCAGCTGAGATTTGTAGGAGAATGAATATATTAAGGACGTGTAATGTGATGGCCTAAAGGAAAAGGAAAAGATGGTGGTTGATCAGGAATGTATATTTACTTCGATTAAAATATGTTCAACTATTTATTATGATAAAATATTTAATTATCTGAAAAGAAAAAACAGAAGGTCCTGAATAAAAGAAAGGAAGCAAAAGAAAACCTAAAAACTACAAGTCTAATTTGTTGCAGAAAGACAGAACATTAATTATTCATGCTTCTGTATTCGAGAATGCCCTTGAATTGCAAACAAGGAAACAAAAATGGTTTTCTAACTTGTGATTCTCTCTCTCTTTTTTCTCTTTTTATCTTCTCTTTTCCCCTGGAATGGTTACTTGGGATGTCATTGAGGCACCCCAGCTTCTGACCAACTGGTATCATGGGCTTACCTACTCGTTACTGCCGAATTACTTGTCCTGAGCTATCCGGCGTACCGAGTCCCTCCCCTTGCGGCCCCATCCCAACGTACTGTTGCACTACTAAAACTGAAACAGTGGATGCAAAGTCTGCTGAAGCTAGCAAATCCCCTATTGCACCGAGCTCCGGACACTCACTCCAGTCGGTTAATCCTGCCGTGAGGGGTGATATAATTCCTTTTCCTCTCCCAACAATGAACAGGTCATGAGCGTTGTCCATTGACCTTATCACAGCCACTGTCTCCTCCCCATTGCTCACCACCTTCTCGGTATAGACGATGGTTTCATCATTCATGTTTTTCAATTTGAAATCGTTTACAAGCGCTTCATCTAGTTGCTTCTCTCTTTCATCCTCTGTTTCCACTGTTAACATTCCGGGGCCATTGAAGCTGCCACCCTCTAGCTGAGATGCTGCATGCCCATCTACATCCTCACCATGAATGAACCGCACTACTGTAAGGGTTATTCCCTGATGCTCGGACATCCTCGATGCATAGAACAATGCTTCTCTGTCGTCTGGTCCTCCAAAGAACAGCACAGCTACGTTGTGAGAGATCTGGTTTGCAGTCAAGCGCGTGGAGCCGTTTAGGCCTCTGTCAACGAGAACACCAACTGAGCAAGGTGCATTTGCTAGCACATTCTGATTCACCGTTCGAAAGGCCGGGTTTGTAGCTTCCATTCCACCATCAACGGTCTGTTGTTTGTGGAAAGGGATGATTATGAAGGCGACTCGTTTATCTTCTGCTAAATTACAGATGTCTTCGTGCATGGTAGAGTAAGGGGAAATGGCTGTAAGGGGTTGAACAGAGACGCACCCAGCATGCTGCTCGTAGTTCTCAAATGCATTGATGATGTGTTCGGACTGAGCTTGGGTTCGGTTGAGAGCTGGCCGGCCAAATTTCCTGGTGTTATGGACAATGAGCATGGCAGATGCACGGCCAGTGAGTTCAACTAAGTGGAGCACGTAGACGCATATTGGGGACTTTTTGGAGGGGTAAGAGGCTTCGAGGAGGTTGATGATTGTTGGCACATTTCTGGGTGTGTGAATGCAGACTAGCACTCGTAGTTCTCCATCTGGTCTCGAACTCTCGATTGTACGTCGTTTGTATGGCAGCAACTTCCTTGCTGGCCTGTAAATTGTTGTGACAATAGGCGTGATGATTGCTGTCATAACCACAGCTACGGTCACCATGATTGCAAACGACTCATCATCTAACACCTGCATTTATATAATTTCTATTTGTGAGAGAGAGAGAGAGAGAGAGAGAGAGAGAGAGAGAGAGAGAGAGAGAGAGAGAGAGAGAGAGAGTACCTCCTGATCCTTGCCAACATTGAGGACAATCATTTCAACAAGACCCTTTGCATTCATGAGCAAACCAAGAGTGATGCCTTCGCGTATTGGCATCTGGTAGAACATTGAAACGAAGACAGTTCCAGCAATTTTTCCGATACAGGAAAGAACAATGACGAGCATTAAAATCCCCCAGGTGGATGCTTCCTTTATTGCTGATATATTAGTCTTCAGCCCGCTAATGGCAAAGAAGAGAGGGAGCAAAAGTCCTGAAACAAAATCCTCAAGCTTTTCTATGAGAGTAATTCCAAGCGGTCCGTTAGGAATTATGAGGCCAAACACGAAAGCTCCAAAAACAGAATGTGTACCAATGGCATCTGTAATGAAGCCTGAGATCATAACCCCAGTTAGAATGAGACATATATAGAAGTCACTGAAATTTTCTCCCTCTGGGGTTTTCCGAATTATCCATGCAATTGCCGGACGGACAACAAAAATGCAAAACGTAACAAAGGCCACGCTTGACAGTATCACCCAGAGGGAAGCCAAAGAAGTAGATTGGTTCTCAGACAAGGCAATTGCTAAAGCTAAGAGCACCCAAGCACACATGTCATTGATAAGAGCAGATGACAAGGCAATACGGCCAAGCTCCGTGTTGATGAGCTTGAGCTCGGCAAGGATTCGAGCCAGTACCGGGAATGCGGTGACAGAGAGGGCAACCCCAAGGAAGAGGATAAAAGTTCCCTGTGTCATACTTCGACCTTTTTGGTCAAGAACGAAGGAGAAGGCAGTACCAATTAAGAATGGCAAAACCATACCAGCAACAGCAACAAGCAAGGCCTTTCTCCCTGTGCGCCGGACTACTGTTAAGTCCATCTCTACTCCCACCAGAAACAGAAAATAAAGCAGACCCACATTCGCCATTGTCTCAAGCACCATCACACTTCTTAGAGGAAATATTGCGCTTGCAAATTTAGAGCTCCTCCCAAGCACTGATGGACCTAATATCACTCCACCCTGTTCACATATATAACAACATATATAGGGAAGAATCATCCTTGTTTATGTGATTCTAAAATGCAGATGAAAATATGGCTTCCTATTCCTACTAGCTAGATTCAAACAGGGACTACAGAATGCAATATCTGATTTTAGAAAATAAATAAAAAAATCCGTGATAAAGAGGTAAACGTACCAGAATTTCAGAGACAACGCGAGGTTGGCGAAGGGGTTTGAGGAGAAAAACAAGAACACGAGTTGTGACAACAACCAGAGTTAATTGTAAGATGAAAAGAGGGAGAGAGAAATCTAAAGGGTTATCGCCCTGCCATACACCATTCGTTGTTATCATGGTTGGTGCATAACAGACAATTGTCTCGTCTGCACTTTTGTTCATTGTTTTCACCAGCTTCTGCGCCATTCTTCTTCTTCTTCTCCTCCTCCACGGTCTCCAATCTTCAAAGCAGCAAAGCAATCAATCACCACTGCAATCACCTCCTCTTAATTCCCAAACGTAAGGTATCACCACTTTCTGAAGATATCTATATATATATATATACACTCTGTGTGTGTATACATATATATTTATATATTGCTCACACAATTGACGTCGGTGTTGTTATCATCATGATGTCCTAGCGTAAATCTTTTTTCTTCTTTGATATGCAAAACTAGAGCGAAAACTTGAAACAAATAATCACGCTCTTGTTTTGCATTCAGATAATAGATAAAAGAAGAATTATATTAATTTCTTATTTCTTGGATTGTTTTGGTTGCTTAATCATCAGGTTTGAGAACGTTGGAGAGGCCGGAGATATTCAGATTAGTTAGTTGGCTGCGCACCCCATTTAGGGGGGAGCTCTCTCTTGTATGGTCAAAAGTTTAACAGATTGGACTCTATTTTAAGAATGTTTATACTGCCTCTCAACTTAGATCTCTAAGTTTTATGTTCGGCATGTTTACGATCGAGCCGGCTTGACTATCTTTAGCTCCTTTGAAAGAGGAGAGACCAGTTGACTTTGACTGTGTCTCCAAGGACAACCAAATCTTATAGAAAAAGGGGAGGGGGGGAGAAATTGCCAAATGAAAGGAATACAGGAAGAAAAGGGTAGTGCAATTTTTCTTTCTTTCACTGTTTTTTTTTTCAATTGGACGACATAATCGAACCCTGTCTGAGCCCTCTGAGATCAATAGATACAGTATACACACGTAAAGAGAGATAAAGGCCAAATAGGAGTAGAAGCTACATGCACATGCAGTCAAAAATTTCATGATTATTAATTGTGTTCGAGTTTTAAAAAATTATTATATTGGGAAACGGAGGTACTATAACCGATTGTTGCATTTGGGTCTTTAAAAAATAAAAACTTCAAAAATATTCTTAGAAAATTATTTGGGGGTGAACCGAGCCAAATGTAGAGGCTGAGAAATAGCATTTTAATTAGCCGAAAGCGGGTTTAGATTGCATCAAATCAGGTTAAACATGTATCATATGCATCAAATCAGAAAGGGAAAAGCTTTAAATCGGATAGTCAGATTTTGCATTTTTACCACGATGTCTTACAGTGAGTGCAAGTTGATAGTAGCGTGTTTCCCTTCTGTCTTCCTCTCTCATTCTTCTTAGCTCTATCCTCTCCTCTCCCTTTCTCTCTTATCCCCCCAATTGATCTCTCTCTCTCTCTCTCTCTCTCTCTCACCCATTTCATCGTGAAGCTCTCTCACAACCGATCCCTTCGTTGTGAAGCTCTCTCCCTTCTCATTGTCCTCGTGAAACTCTCTCAATAGATCCCGTCAACGCAATCTCTATCTCTCTCCCATTTCGTCAATTTTTTTGTATGAAAAATTATGATTCAAACATCAACCAAAGATTTTAGTAACAATTTTAGTTAGAATATTGGCACTCCTCTTGGTGCTTCTTATCTTTTATCAATTGCCTGATAACGTTAATGTTGGATTTTGTTGAGATTGCCATAATGAAATAGTAGAATTTATTACCTGTTTAGACTTGAGTTTCTTAGATGCTATAGGTGAATCAGATTGTTCACTCTGATGCAAAGCGAACGAGAATATCGAACACCTTTCAAGGCTTTGCTTGCATACCCCTCCCTTCCTTTCCCCCTTTTTTTCGACACACTGCACACAGGAAAAGGGAAAAAAAAATTTAAAAAAATGAATGTTAAGAGTTGAAGGGCAAAAAATACCCATCTTATGTCATTCGGCGTTGTTTTGGTCATTCGACGAGATTTTTCATCAAGGAGAGTCACTTTCATGAACAATTTTCCAGTGTCGTGTCTTGGTTTAAGGGGAATAGCTTCAAACACAAAGCAAGAGAGAGATGGGAGAAAAGAGATAGGCGGAAGAGGAGGTATTCGAATGAATTGCCTACATATAGCTCTATTCATCATTTCAAGCCTTCTCACACGTCCGGGTTACAAGCATTTCCCAATGCAGAAATGTTCACGATTTACTCTTAGATTTTGGGAAATTGGTAAACCATCATAAAGGGACCTTTATGTTTTATAACTTCTATTTGGTAGCCAAGACTTTGAAGTTACTTGGAGTTGGATGACTCCTCAACCAGAAAACTACAGCAGATAGTACAACAATTATATCTCTTCACCTTTTTTTTTTCCCTTGCAGCAATCAATCATTCCTTAAGTAGTAGATCCCAAGAATATGCACACAAGACGACGCAAGTTGCAATCCTTAATTGTTTACGTTCTTTTTCAGTTTATAGCTTCTCTCTCACGCTTTTTCAGGTTCCCTTTACTAGAGACCCAGTGAGCTCGAGCTAATGTGAATATCAAAGGCCAATGCTATCTTCTTAGGATTCTGCTGATCCCTACCACTGCCACTCCACATTCGCAAACGGCTCCACATAAACTTTAATCAGCAGCACTCCCTCACCTTTTATGGCTACATTCTAAATTCTAATTCATTATTATATAAAATACATATCTTAGGGGAAATTCAAAATTGGGGACAAACCGTTCCGTTCAATTAGATCATGTTTGCATAACCATCCACAAAGGAATTACAAAAACATATTTCCACAAACTAATATGGCTTATCATCTAATTTACAATAATAGTAACTTTATAATCTTACAAACAACATCAAATCACATCAACTTGTAAAATTGTTTTTGCATAATCCCTTTGTTTTTTATATAATACATTTGTAACTAAAATATTTTCCAAATTCTAATATTGTGTAGCCTTTTAGCTCACTCTCGTGAAAATTCCAAAATAATAGGTATTCCAAGAATATCAACTAAATTTTGAAGAGACTTTAAGAAAATATTCAAATTTTAAACCACATTGGCTTTAATGCTCTGGGGTCAAGAAACCACAGCCAATAAAGTCGGGCAATAAGTTTTCTGCAGTACTTCTAAGATGAACGGCCTGCAATATGTTTTGAAATAACTAGTGCTTCAAGTATGGCAGGGTATCATCATACATTACCTACCCACATAGCATTCAACACAATACAATTAGAATGAGACAAATAAACTATATAGCATTTTCAATCGGTAAACAAGATTTCTCACCTAAACCGTTCAAATATTACTGATATTTGTTGAATTTACAAAACTAGATACGACGGACAGGTGAGGAAGAAAACTTATCAAGCTTAACTATAAAAAAGTACCAAAAGGTCGATACAACTTAAAATGCGACCCACGATAAATAACGTGCTGAATGATTTTGAATAAACCCACCAAATTACGCCGGGTTGCAATGAAGTATGAACAACCCCGTGAGGTTTGCTTGGCAGCCTTTTTTGAGGCGTAGATGCACGAATACCCAGACAAAGAATTTACATGTGGATGGAAAAACATCAACAACGATTCGCCATAGCAAAAGATTCTTCGCAAGCTTTCAAGCCAGTAATTAAATAAAATTTTCATAGAATGTTTTATGACCGCAAACTGACACTAGCATAAAATTTTCTCATACAATAGCTATTAACATTAATGTTCCAATGGGAAAAAACCGTCAAATATGGTAGGAGAAAAAAATTAAAGAAAAAAAACACCACAATCACCCTCCAGCTACAAACATTCTACTGAAGGACATGGTTGAAACACAGATGATGCAAGGGGAGGGACTCTGAGGACCAGTTTCTGCTCACCACATCCAGAGGACAAGTAGAGGGAAGCCTCACGCGCAGATGAAAAGCTAAGATACATCAAGATCAAAATACATACCCTCCTTTGGTGATTCTACCTCGACATGTCTCCACATCAACCAGATTGAGTTCACATGACACATGACACGAAAAGCCAACTAAATGGAAATAAAACTCACCATCAAAGCACCTTTGTAGAATTTAGAAGCACTTCCTGTGGACAATGGATGGACCAGACTCATCGTACTCACCCTTGGAAATCCACATCTAATACAGAACAAAGCAAGCATGTCAGTCCTACCAAAAACTAAAAACAACAATAAGCAGAAAAGAACTAACAATGGGCCAGTGGCATTCACCTGCTGGAAGGTGCTGAGGGATGCGAGGATTGATCCTCCAATCCAGACACTGTACTTTCTCTCGGGTGGTGCCACAACCTTAATCTTCATGCTGCTTGGGGCAAGAGCAGTGATTTCCTTGCTCATCCGGTCAGCAATACCAGGGAACATGGTTGAACCACCACTAAGAACAATATTTCCATAGAGATCCTTTCTGATATCCACATCACACTTCATGATAGAGTTGTAGGTGGTCTCATGGATTCCAGCAGCTTCCATTCCGATCAGAGATGGCTGGAAGAGGACTTCTGGGCAACGGAACCTCTCAGCTCCAATTGTGATGACTTGACCATCTGGCAGCTCGTAGTTCTTCTCAACAGAGGAGCTGCTCTTTGCGGTCTCAAGTTCCTGTTCGTAGTCAAGGGCAACATATGCAAGCTTCTCCTTCATGTCACGGACAATTTCCCGTTCGGCAGTGGTGGTGAACATGTACCCTCTCTCAGTAAGAATCTTCATCAAAGCATCTGTAAGATCACGGCCAGCAAGGTCCAGACGAAGGATGGCGTGTGGGAGGGCATACCCTTCATAGATTGGTACAGTGTGACTCACACCATCACCAGAATCCAGCACAATACCTATGCAAATTCAAGGTTAGAGACCCAACAAGATACTGAGAAAAGTGTAGGAAATTTATTTTTGAGAAAGTGATGGAAACCAACCAGTTGTACGACCACTGGCATACAGAGAGAGAACGGCCTGGATAGCAACATACATGGCAGGCACATTGAAGGTCTCAAACATGATTTGAGTCATCTTCTCCCTGTTGGCCTTGGGGTTGAGAGGAGCTTCAGTGAGAAGCACTGGGTGCTCTTCAGGGGCAACACGAAGCTCATTGTAGAATGTGTGATGCCAGATCTTTTCCATGTCATCCCAATTACTGACAATTCCATGCTCAATAGGATATTTTAAAGTCAGGATACCCCTCTTTGATTGGGCTTCATCACCAACATATGCATCTTTCTGGCCCATCCCAACCATGACACCAGTGTGTCGGGGTCTGCCAACAATACTGGGGAAGACTGCTCTGGGAGCATCATCACCGGCAAAACCAGCCTGTGCACAGCATGTTTTAGATATATTTGAACATCATTGCTAGAGACAAACAAACAGAATTTGGTCCAGATTGACTAACCTTCACCATTCCAGTTCCATTGTCACAAACGAGGGGCTGGATATCCTCAGCATCGGCCATTTTTTATGAAGCTGCATGAAACATTACAATTTTGAATGTGATAAGATATACATAACAATTTTTTATAAGTAGAAGCAACAGAAACTAAGATATACATAACATTCATACACAAGCATCTTATCCAGCATTATAAATCTAACACAGATCTCCGCAATCTACCTTTACCTTTTCAACACCGTTTTATATCGGTCAACAAACAGAAAACTGAACAAAAAGCTTGCAATATTTCACCTACCATTATAAGGGTGACGTTAATTAATGAGAAAGACAGAAATACAAGGGAAAATAAGAATAAAACCCTCCTTTGTTCAGTTCACCGGGAGAATAAAACCCTCCTTGAGTTGATTAGGAAAGTACTTCTCCTATCATTCAGTATTTAAGATTTACATTTTTTTTATCGGTAAAAGTGTTTAAGATTTACATAATTAACAACTAATTGATCTAAACCTCATAGTTATATTATATTGGATATGAACGACCGAAAGTATGTTCCTGTATGAAATAGAAGTTAAAAAGACTAAACAGTAACTGATAGTAAAGAAATGTGAAGATACGGAATGAAGTCGCTCTCAATGATCTACAAGCTACAGATCTAAGAGGATGAAAACCAGATCAAACGATCAAACCAAGCAAGACTACGAAAACGGCCTGCAAAAATAACAAAATGCAACGATCGGATGAAATATATGATAAAAAAAGGAGGCTATATTTCAAATTCATCCGAAAACTGAATGTCATGCGTTCACTACTTGTAGATCTCAGCTCTTTAGCCACGAAAAAATTAAATAAATTCCATTTTAAACTAGATCGGCTACGTATATACCACAGTCAAACTCAACTTCAGCAATCAAACCGATCTAATCGCACAATCTAACAAGCACCGAAAATTTTAAGACCAAACCAAAAGCAACCGAGGTAAAAACAGATCGAGAGGTTGCAACTCAGAAGCAAGAGGCAAGCCACCAAATCTAACGAGAAAACCAAAAAGGAAAGCAGAAATGTAACGGATCGGTGACAGATCGGAGATCACCTTAGATTTAAGGAAACAGCGATGAAGTAGATCGATCGAGGACGAAGAAAGAGCAAGCAAAGCAGCAAAGACGAAGGCCCGGCGCTCTGAACCTCTCGCTTTCTATGTCGCAGTTAAGAGGACGAGAGATAGAGAACGCAGAGACGATGAAAATGGAGGAGAATAAGAGTGGAGAGTCGGAAAAGAAGGGGTATTTATATAAATGTAAGTAGGAGAGAGTGCCAGGGTGGGAGTATAATTTGAAATGCAAATGAAATTTAGACCAAATTTAAATCGCTCAGATAAAAAAATTTATTTATTTATTTTTATTATTCATTGCTTTTAGTTTTAAATAAGGAGGAATCATTTGCACCACGAGTAAAGATAGGGGTGGCCTGTGCTGTCTGACAGCCTTTTCTTTTTTTTCTGCGCTTTCGCCCCTCGATTTTAACTGCGAATAATTTTCATTTTTGCTATTTTCATTTGATTATTGCCGTTGGATCTGTCCTTTTGGATCTTTGCCACGTGGAGAAGATTTGAACCGGCGGAGCAGAGTTAAGGAGAGGTTCTGCGGCTTCTGCCGCCAGGCTCGGGTCGGATCGGATGGGTGGCGGCATTCCAATAGTTTTGGACCAAAACTCATTCAAATTTCAAAATAAAAACATTTTTATTTTATTTATATAAACATCGTGGGGTTGCCATTCTCGACACACCTACCCCTATCACAAAACTTTAATAAGAAGAAAGGACCAGAAAAATACACCAAACAGAAAAGGGCCTATGTTAAAATTCATTCAGATTGAAATATACTGCCAATAATTCCTGCGAGTTGGCTAAGTGCATGATAAAAGGTCTTAGCTTGGAAGTATACTTTCTAGCTTTAAATTTTCTTGAATGTAAATAATCTCTAAATTTATCAAACTTCACAAATGTCTTATTGAAAAGTTAGGAATTTTTTATTGTTTATCGTATTGTTCAAGTAAATATTATAATTTCCTTCAAAGCTTAAATGATTATAACTACCTGGCGATAGATAAATGTTATTAGTTATCCTCACATCACAAATCAATATGTGATTTATCATTTTAATCCTTCTATTTAAATATACATATTTAGACTTTAATAATGTATTTAAATAAAATGATAAACAAAATAAATTACATATTAATGTAGTGTAAGAGATAATAAGTAAAATTGTTATTGGTGATAAGAATCGCCGGTAATATTTAAGTCTACAACTTCGTTTTTACCAGTAGTGGTAAAGCAAATATAGGGCCCTTCATTTTTTGTGATCCAAAGCAATTGTTTTTTCCGTTAAATCCAAATCAATTTAAGTCAACATGAGCTTTCATTATGTTACGAGGAACTAATAAGATTTAAGATCTTATCCAATCTGCTTTAAGAAATTATAAATTCTATAAAAAAGAAATTAAAAAAATATGTTAGTTTGTTAAATTTTTGTCTATCAATATGAACTGATCGAAAACGCATTTTAATTTATGAGATTACTAATTAATTCTGGTCATTAGGGTGGTCCAAATCAAGCCATGAATAATTAAGGTGAAACTTTCGGATGGGTAGTTGCCAATTAATGGTGTGGGGAATGGCATATATATAAAATATCTGGTATGTTATTTTGTTGGCCAAAGATCATCTCAGCTGATAACCCTTTAATTGGTTAATTCTATTGCTCAAAGGTGCCGGCTATGGGGGCAAGTTGGGGCTTATGGATGTTTACAGATTCTACTTTTGAAAATGATATAGCATATTTCTTAGCATTATTATTATAAACCATTGGATCCTAGCTAGTCGTCTTGCGTGCATGGAAGGAGCCAGATGACAATGACATACCCTTTAATATATACTATTAGATTGCGTCCGACGGCCACCCGATGGATGAAGACTCAAACCATTGTAAACCACCCCACTTTTGGAGATGACAGAGACTATATATACTCGACGTCTTGGTGTCCAAATTCTAATCACCTCAAGGTGGCCGTCTAAATAGCGGCCAAAACTTTAACAAATTTGTGGTGGTCAAAACTTGACTATCATGATCACGTTTTTAGTTGAAGTTGATAGGTAGAAAAATCAAAAGAATGAAATCTTACAACCAAAGGTACTTCCAAAAAAAAAAAAAGGCGCAAGAAGTGAATTATAAATTTCTAAGTTTGATCCATATATAATATAAATGGGTAGTGGACAGGAATTTTCTTCAAAAAGACTCTTAGCTAGCTAGGTCGTTGTAGGGAATTAGGGATGGGCATAAGATCAGTACGTACTCGTGAGAATTTAGCACAATTTATTTAGTTCTTTTAATTAATGCAACATGCAGAATCTGTTGATCTAGTCATGATCAATGTATTGATCATCAAAGGGTTTCGGGGATGGATCGGACGCGCGGTACTGAGTCTACTGACCTTCTTCCCCCTTGTTATCTAGCTATCACCTTTACCCTGGCCTACAACTGCATGCACCAGGCCAGCCACACACTATCTTGGATAAATTTCAGAGCTTCTATTTTACATCATCAAAGATTATTAATTTCTCAGCTTGTCACTGATTTTGTCGGCTCCACCAGCCTGCATTTTTCGTTGGTTTTGGAACAAAGTCAGAGTACGTAATATCGTAGTGTACGTACTCTTTCACGCGGTTGGATTGAAAACAAAAAACAAAAAAAATGACCATTGATCAATGAACAAACTTAATGAGTTAAAAGTACTTGTATGTAATTGGGTTTTCTTCTAACTACAACGAAACATTCAGATGAGTATAACAATATTATCTCAAAGTCCATTTCCTTCGAATTTCGTAGTCAATTTTATAATTCCCATGCAGTGTACGTGTACGTAGCTAATTTATAACCAATGTTAAACACTGTAAAATTAAGGAAAGGTAAGAGCTAGGAAAAGGGGGTTTCCTTGTTGTGCTTCCAAAAACAAGGATGGGATCGATGGCATGGCAAGAAGCTGGCTAGGCTTCTTGAATAAAGCTAACAATTCTACTCTCAAATCTTACATCATCTTTTTACAAGAAAGGCATGGATTGATTCAAGGTGATCATGGATATGTCAGACAGACACATGCATGCGTATAATTTAATATGTGCTAGCTAGCTAGGACATGACAAGGTAATTTTCCAGATGGCAGATACACATGCATGAAATCCTTAAAGTTCATCAAAGGCTGATCAAAAAGCGTTGATGGATATATATATATATATATGTATTTGTATATATAATAAAACACATATTACATATATATAGCTTACTCGATCGATCCCCGGCCTTCTGCCTAATTTTAAGCTTTTGCACGTGCTTACATGTGCCAAAATACACCATGTTTTAATTAATTTCTAGGTATAGTATTAATGAAGTTTGAGGCCGGGCATGCAGTCGGAATGGGTATATATGGTAGGTCTCTAATATATATGATCTCTTCAGTAGTTTGGATATATATATATATATTTTTTAATATCTAATATCACATTAATTTATTATTAATGCGTACTAATTTTTAGAGCTATTCAACAAAGTTACAAACCATGCATAACTAAGCGGTAATTCCATGCATCAAAATCATGTTCAAAGAATCAAATTAACTATATATATATATATGTTGGGCCAAATCCATTAATGAAGATCAGACAGGTGTACGTGTGATTTTCGACCGGGTTTCGATCAAGAATTGGATTAAACCTAATATTTCTCCTCATTAAACGTCAGGTTGAGAGCTGTAAGATACAACTCACGATGATGATGATCAGCTCCGTACAAGAACTAATTAATTAGCTAGGTTTATTAAAAAACTTAGGTCATGACGTACTGCCATTTAAGTAATATATGGAGGCCGCCGGAAATGGAATAGATCAACTTGTGGTAATATATCATGGTCTTTAGGGGCCCTTTCAATTTAATTTTAATATTTGTCAAGCCGGACATGGGGCCGGCCACCACGCCTTAGCAGCTAATTTAATTCTCACAGTCTGATCATCACATACGGACCTTATATATTCAAACTTGGACTTGGCCATTTGAATTCTTCCCAAGTAAGTTATTTGCAATATATAATTATATTTATTCTATCTCCAAAATTTCCTAATTAATTCTCCGATCCTAATATATATATGTTGCATGGCAATATTATACATACATGTCGTTAATGTTATATCCGTTCGATCGTCACTAGCTGAATTGACCATATATAAAATACAAATCAGAAGATCGAAGCTGTAGCGCCATTAATCAGCCTGCATGCATGTTCACAAACAAGCAGCGCCACACAGCTTGCATGGTGAAGAAAAGGGATAATATCCAAAGCAAAGGATCGGCTTAGCTACACATGAAACAGGCCCTTTCATTAACCAGTGGTTGAACAAACTCCAAACCCAACACCCAATATATATGATCTATATATAAATATATATAGATATATATATATATATGTAGTTTTCAATAGAAAGATATTGAGAGTGGGGCATATATGCATGGACAAAGTTTTACGCGGGACCATTAATACCCCCGATCGATCGAGCATCCCGGCCACTTATATATATAACTTTCAATTAAATCATTTTCTTTGTGGACATGGGATTTCATGACAGTGAGAGTTTTGATGACCCGGTCTGTCTACCACATGAAAATTATAGATTTAGTTCAGTCAGCATGCACCCAATTTTGGTTTGAAGTTTTAGAATTTGGACTTAGATCGACCACCTGCAGCTAGGAGATTAATATAACCTAGTTCATGAATATTTTAAACTTGTCGCTTTCTGATCAGTTTGAGACCAAGCCAAACTTGGCAGGCATATAATTGTTACCCTAATTAGACCAGCTAATTAATTGTAGTGTACGCTAGCTTGACTGCTGAATGAGTTATGTTACTTATAGTCATTTTTATAATATACTTCTTACGTATTCCACTAATGTGATTGAATAAAACAGTTATTTTATATGCAGACACCAACATATATGTGGGGAGTGACAGACCAAAACATGCAATTTTCACTTTTGTGATTATGTTAAAATTAATGACAACGATTGAAAATCATGTTTTACATACATTTAAAATGTGAATTTCTGCTTCATATATATAATAATCTGATGTACTTGGAAAATAATGGACATAATAATACGAGTCTTGCATAGATCAGTAAACTTCTTTGCAAGTGTTATATGTGGTTGCATTAATTTTAGACGTGTATAGATTTTATGATGCCGAAGTATTCGGCATCTCCTTCCTGTTCCTGTAAGTAATGGCTGCAATGGGCTGCTCTACAAGCCCATGCACTTCTTTTTTTCCCTCTTTTTCAACTATGTGGGCTTCGTTAATTATCTATTAAGGCCTTTTGACATATTTGTTTTGATATTGGTTGTTCGCATGTTCTTTTACGGTGGTAGCCTCATCATTAATTATAATTATTATATTTCTTTTGGATAAGGGGGTTTCCAATTTAATTCTTTTGTTTGGAGATCATAGTAATTTATGCCATCTAGTAAATTCGAAAAATAGTGTACCCATCTCTTCTAATTAAAAAATTTATAAGAAAATAGTTTAAAAAAATTCTCTATTCATCGACACAATTTTGTGTTGCTTAAAAATAGTGATTTATTGATTTTTAAAAAAAAAAGAAATTGGTATTTGGTGTTTTTTATTGAAATCCATCCACCCACACTGTGTTTTGGGATTTGTTCCACTATCTTTTTGATCTGGGTGGCATGCTAATGTGCTGCCTAGCTTTGACCGTCGGGTGTGCCCACTAGTACAAATTTTACTTTTTATTTTTCTTTTCTTTTCTTTTTTTTTACATTTTTTTAACATATTTAAATATTTAAAAAAAATACACTAATGCACTAAAAGTCACTTTTTTAACCATTAAGTAAATAAAAAATTAAAAAAGAAAGAGTGGTCAAAAACTCAAAATGAGGGGACAAACTCATAGAGTATACTAGTATTTTCCTTTCGATTATTGTTGTGTTTTTTAAGATAAGAAGTAATTTCTTTTTATCTTTTTTTGAGGCAATCAAGATAAGAACTTAAGAAACACAACAAATAAATGTCATTGACCGTTTTTCTAAATACAAAGCTTATTTTAATTAAGTTCGCGGTTTGCCTATCTATCTCAAAAGCTACCATTCATTGGTGTTACTTCTACATTTGCATGATGTTCTTCTGCGTACAAACCTTATACAATGCAAATATGCAATTTGTGCCAATGGTTTTGTCCAAGTAGAATTTGCAATTATGTTTGGGTGTTGAGAATACCTCAACACTTCTTAACATACTTCACTACTATTTATTACTTTATTATTACTTTTCACATACTATTTACTATTATTCATTACTTTTTACTACTATTCAATATTATATTATTACTTTTCAACTACTTTTTCACTACTATTCACAACATATATCAACACTTCTCAACACCCAAACTCAATACGTTTAGTAGGTATTTGAGTTTGATGTATTAGTTATTCTGCATTTTTCATTCCATACACTAGGACACATATTCAACCTTTGATCCTATGCTTGCATGGCTATCTATGTTTTTTCATCTAATATCTGCAGATTGATTTTATTTTCATGCACCATATACCAGGAAAGCTGATTGACTTGAGCCTTTAATTAGTTCCTGAAGAGATAGATTGGTTAAGATCAACCAACCACTAATACACTTGATAAAATGAGCATTGTACACAAAATCTAGTGCAACTGTTAATTACTAGTCGGTTTTACTAATAGCTTTAAAAGAGTAGTTTCTTTGATTCAATTGGTTGTACGGACTCATGTCCAAACAAAAATATAAAGTTTTGCAGATGAAAAGGTAGAAAAAGGATAATCAGACTGCGAATTATGTCAAGAAATAATTATAAATAATTAAATCTGTTTGTTTTCATCAATCTAAACTTCCAAGACGAGTAGTGGTTTTACAAGTTAAATTAAATCTATCTCATCTTATTAACTTAACCTTTTGAAACAATTGATGCTTTCATAAAGAGAATGACCCCCCGATTAGGAAAACTGTTATGCCTAAAATTAACTATGGTAAGCTCTTATTTTCTTTAGCTAACATGTTCCCTCCTCCTCCTCTTTATTCTTTATATATTATAGTTTACTTATGAGAAAACTACTTATATTATCAATTTGAGTCATATCGACTAGTATGGCACATTTGAAATCATTCTCAAGTTATTAACATATATATGAGATTATTTAAAAGAAAATGTTTGGGGGACTGAGAATGGTGCCCCGAAAGTGATCAATACTGTGTTTTTTAAGAAGTAATTTTTAGTGAGTTTGTAACTTTTTTTAAATGTTTAAAAGTGTTTAAAAATGATTAAAAAAATAAAAGAAAAATAAAAGTACATTTACACGTATTGGTACAATGCAGAGGTACCTTTCTCGGTACCCTAACATTGTCCTTACTTGAAATATAAAGTAAATGATCGATGAAAGATAATTAAACTTAAAGATAAAGATGTGCATGCATTATTGTACCTTGTGATACAATTGATCTTGCCTTATTGTAGGCTGCTTGTGTCAGTACTCCATGTTTTATGACTTTTTACTTTTATATGAAGTGATATATGTGCATATAGGCAATGGCGTTAGTGACCATAGCCCAATATTATAAGGCAGCGAGTTATGTAGATCGATTGGATATGTCAGTGGATTTCTTGTCAGGCTGCTCTTCTTCTTTTTTCTTTTTTCTTTTTTAACTGGATCAGCTCTTTGACTTTAGGCCTTAATGAGTCGGCATTGTCACATAGTTATATCTATGTTTTGATTTGTTGTGATTTTGACATCACCTTCCAAAATTCAAGAAAAAAAAAACAAATATTTTAACATATATACATCTTTTCATGTTTTATACTTTAATGTAACAATTAATTAAATTTGTAAGACTTTTAATTAGCTTATTAATTTATATATATAGCCACGCCTGTTTTAAAATGTGCTCCTTTGGCTGGTGGAATATATTATGAAATGGGAGATTTGGATAGTGAGCACTTGAGATGAGATGAGTTGAGTCAAAATAAAAGTTGAAGTTGAATTACATATTATTAAAATATTATTTTTTAATGTTATTATTGTTTTGAAATTTGAAAAAGTTGAATTCACGTATGTTATATAGTCACATATGTTTATTATTTTTTGTGTGAAAATTTAAAAAAATTATAATAATTAAATAAGACGAGATGAAACGCTAGTTTTTATATTCTAACCTAGCCTTACTGGCATTAATCTTATTCGGGAAGCATCTTTTAATACATGCTCTAATCATTTACTAGTTTTTTTTTTCTTTCTTTTCTGTTTGTTTTTTGGTCCACTATAATGGATGATCACGATAATCACTCACAATTAATTTCAATCATGCAAAGATGAGGGAGCAAAATCAGCTCAACTCCCAAACCTAGTCTCCTGCAATCTCATGTACAACAATGAATATAGCAGAGCAACTTTCGGTTTTATTTGTAAATATTTGACAGCAATTACTTGCCTTATTTGTAAACATTAGCAGTGTATAAAATAGGTACACTTTTGTAATACAAATTGATATTCAATACAAACACCAACGTGTTTCAAAATTCTCTATACACCGGAGGTCATTAGTTTTTATCCGATTTGATCTCGAGACTACGTACCCTTTTCCCTCCTCCTTAAAGGAAGAAATTAAGGACATAAGCATGACACATGCACAGAGATAATTATCAGGCCAATGCATTAATCGATCTGTTGGTTTTAACATAATTTTATTTTATTTTATTTATTTATTTAATTTCATTCGCTACAAAAGGATGTTTTTGGATGCTTGTTGGTCACCAACCTCTCCTATTTTACCTTAATTTTAGTTTATTTCAGTTGATTGTGCATGATGCACGTAAAATGTAAATGGGGAATATTGATGACAAATAGAAACACAGAAACAAAAAAAAGGTTCGGAAGAGTCAGAATCATTTCAACTTCTTGAGTGGCTGCAAGATTCTCAACTTAGTTAATTCCTTCATTTCCGCTTTCCATCTCCTTCTATCTTTTCATCTCTTTTGTTAACATGTGCATTTTGATCTTTTTAACTCTTTGCCATGAGATCTTTTCATCTCTTTTGTTAACATGTGCATTTTGATTGTTTTAACTCTTTGCCGTTCTCATGCTGTTGCAGAGACAAGAACATAATATTAAGGTGCGGTTTGGATAATGAGTTTAGATGAGATGAGATGAGTTGAAATATTGATAGTTGAAAGTTGAATAAAGTATTTTTAAAATATTATTATTGTTTTGGACTTTGAAAAAGTTGAATTGAAATTTAAAAAAGTTGAATTATTTATTATATTTTGTATAGAAATTTGAAAAAATTGTAATGATGAAAAAGATGGTTTCTCAATCCAATCCGCTCCTAAATAAGATAAAAGATTCTTATAAAACTGATTGGTTTTTGACAAATTTGCCTCTTCAAAATGATTAAGCTAGCTCTTTCTTACTCTCTCTTCCCGTGTCCATATATATATATATATATCCACAGTCCACCGTTACCACAAATTCAAATCCATATATGTAACTGGAAATATGGAATGGACAATGATAGGCTTACCATTCACTTATTACCATTTTACTACTTTTAGTGTATTTGAAATTTTTATTTATTATTAGTTTTGAAAGTATTTTTTTAACATCCATAATTATTAAGAAAAAATTAAAAAATATATACAATTTCACTAGTAATCGATTTCTTAAGTACTATTAAATAAAATGATGGTAAGAGGGTATTATGCTATCATTATATATAATTAATTTTGGTAGCTGAATGGGGAAGTTGTATGGAAAGAAAGAAAATGGTTAATAAATTAAGTCCGAAAAGAAGAAAAAAAGGGATAATTAAAAGCGGTACTAATGCTGTAGTTCACCCATCACTGTCCAGCAGCAGACCCCATAATGCTGCAATTATAGATGGAATAGTAGGAAGAGCCTTGGCTGATAAAAAATATGGCTGCTGGGCAAGTGCGGCTACTCATGGCCCGCAGCGAAACACTTCACATGAGTACTATGATACAAAATCTCCCTTTTGGTACATCCTCATTTGATTCGAAATCCATAGTGGTTTCACCCTCAGCCTCCACATCCAATTTATATATGCTCTATTGACTGGATGATCAACATCTTTTCCGTTTGTGTTTATCTTCTTTCCAATCTAAGGCGCATTTGGATTTCTATTGGAAGCTCATTTTTTACTTAAGTTGAGCACATTAATTTCCTATGCAAATGGTTCTGAAATTTGGGACCATGTGGTTGCACATGTGTAGGCTCTATACTCTCTGATAATTGCTTGTAATGGCGTTGTTCCTTTAAAGATCGATCTTCTGGGTGATGGAGGGACTTGGGTTCTGGGGAATGAATTAAATCAATGCATTGAGGATGGTCTGAAAAAAATAAGATGACAGGCTTTTTATCTCATAGGGATGTCCACACACACCCTTGACGAAAACTATTATAAGTTTAGATTGCTGCATAATGGGAATGCCCTTTGCAATATACCATTATAAATGTAGCTGCAAAAAGCACTAATCTTAAATTTTTGGTGCTTTCTTCTTTCTATTTTAAAGAAAGGAAAATACTTTAGTTTGTGACTCAGCAGATTGGCCATCCCATTGCAGGAGGTGTGGAAGTGATTGCCCTCTCAGAGTCCTATAGTCGGCTACTTGGAACTTTGCCTTGTTGAATATGCAGAATTATTGACAGAACCCATTCAAGTTTGGGGTTCATTTAGTTAAATTATCCCTAAACATTGAATGAAATTCTGATTCAAGTTCCAGTTTTTATACTTTCAGAGAGAGTATAAGACAAGCCACAAGTCCATTCTCTACAAATTCACAATTAGGAGGAACACTACACAATGATTTCTTGCGTTTGCTTGTGGCCTGATGAAAGGCTTTAACCAGAAATGAAGACTTTCTAGAGCTAACTATTAAGGCACAGTGCTAAAACTACGCTACCATATCATACAGACAAAGAATATATATCTAATCAAGTCCCCTATAATTACGTATAAAACCTTCGGGTTCAAGTGGTGCGATGCTTACAGTTACACTACTGATTTCTTGCACTGTTGCAGGTGGTCCTGAAGAGCTGGCCCGGCCGCTGCCAACGATCTTTTGGCATGTCTCCATAAGGCAGTGCCTGCATTTTGGGCAGGAGGAGTGTGAACTTAGCCACTTATCGATGCAGCGGGCGTGAAACCCATGGTTGCACTTGGGTAGAAGGCGCAGACGCTCACCCGGCAGGAACTCTGATATACATATCGCACACTCGGTGTCCAAGCATGTCAGGTTCAGTTCAGCCGAGAAAGTCACCATCGTGAAAGTCCTGAGGGCCTTTTTCTTGATCCCAGTGTTGGCCGTCCGAGCAGGGATGTTTCCACTGCTGGACTCGGATGCTACTAAATTTGAGCACCTCAATGCACACCTAATGATGGAATTCAACCCCAAGGAGCAAATCAGGGCACACAAGAGGACTGAGAGAACCATGACAACATTTGTATCGAAACTATTGTCAGCCGGGTATGTTGGCGGCGACTCGTGTCCATTTCCGGGGGCTGGAGGAGATGCCGTGGTTGGTGGCTGGTAGAGAGGGTTGTGTAGAAGCAATCTTCTCGAGTGAAATTCTGCTGCAAAATCTCGGAGCAGCTGGTTTGGGGAGGAAGTAGAAGCAGACATGTTTGTAGCAAGTGTTTGATATCTTGAGCCTAGATTGTTGGAATGGCTGGATACGACTTCTTGGAGGTAGATGCCAAGGAGGAACGAACTATATATATATATAGGAGAAAAGATTAGAGGGTTCAGTTTACTTTTTTACACAGATTACTGTTAATGTGTAAATAATAAATATCACCAATTTACTGGAGATTGTGAATTGAGCAAATTAGTGAGTATATTCTGAGGGTTGTAGCCCCTTAGTAGGGTTTTATCCCTTATTGCATTATTATAGAGAGAGATATGCAACCTTGTGGATCCTCCACTGAAACTTTTGATAGTTGATTAATGGGGGTTGCTAATCACAAATGGACCCATCCCACTTTCTGCGCAGCAGAAGGCGACACGTGGAACTTGCCTTTCTTGAATCCTATCTCCAAACGCTCCGGGGACCCACTGGCCTTAATCGGATCTCGGACCTTCTCAGTCGACGAAGAATGGCACACAAAAAATATAAGTGCGGCTTAGATGTATGAAGTTTTATCTTATTTTATTTTATTTTATTTTATTATTATAATTTTTTTAAAATTTTTACATAAGTTCTGACTTACCCTTAATTCATTATCCTAATGACACCTAAGTGAGCAGCCTTTGTAGAGACTTGTCAAGAGAAAAAGAGTTATGTTAATTTGGATTGAAAATTTCATCTCATATCATTTCACTTCATTTTATACTCATACTTTATTTAAATACAAACACTTTTAAATTAATCATTATAATTTTTTTAAAGTAATCATTATAGCTTTTTCAAACTTTCAAATAAAAAATAATTCAACACATTTTCAAATCTCGAAATAAAAATTATATTAAAAATTTATATTATAACAATATTTTAACTTTATAATATTTTTTTATTCAACATTTTCGCTCTCTTTTTTCAAAACTCAATAAATACTACTTAACTCAAACTATTTTATTACTTTTTACAAATCATCTTACTGTTATTTACAAAATTATCATCTTATCTCTCTCCAAGCATCTCTAATTGTTTGTGCTTCCTTTGTGAGCAAGGACACTTGCACAATATTTTATTATTTTTTATAATATATCTAATATTATATTTTAAGATGAAGATAATTTCATAAAATGATATTATTTTTATAAATTATTTTATCAAAACATCGCTTATTTAATATATATATATATATATATATTTGTATAAAGCATTATGAAAAAATATTGTGTAATTTTCGTTTCTATATATTTTCCTTTCCGTTTATTTTACAAAACTTTTCCCCAGTGATGTACGGACCAAAATCTGTCTAGTCAGACTCAAATTGAAAAATCTTCCACTGAACCCTAAAACACTGTTCGGATCACAGCAAAAGTTGACCATTTGGAACTCACTTGGTCCATCAACATGCACTATTCCTTCTTCTCTCCATTTTCTGATCCATGTCAACAATGAGGACGCAGCTAAATCTAGGAGGGACCAACCAATGTGAACCAGCCATCGGTTCAGTCTAGTCAGGGGGTTAAGTTCTTGGATCCAATTCGAATCGAACCAAATCGAATGTTCTTTTATCTTTCATCTTTCTTTCATCTACTTCTATTACAAAATGCTTAGTACGTATGCGGATGATGATCGAAGGGCAGGTGCGCGCGGCCTCTGATCATATGCTCAAAATGACATGCATGAAATTCACAAAGCTCACTTAAAGCAAGCTACAGATCAAAATGACAAGCCAGCTGGCCGGGCCAGTGCTATCTCATGACTCCATGAGTAAAATAAATGGATTTCAAGAACGTGTACTATGTTCACTTTGTGTGTCTGTATATATATATATATATTTATATATATGTTTATACTTAAGAGTACTAACCTCCATCTAACTAGCTAGCTAGTACCTACCTGCTCATTGACTCTGTTTTAACTTCCAATTAATTAATATGACATAATTTGCATTCGTCACGCTGAGTCGATGTCAAGCTGATGATCTGAGCGTATGCATAGAGTGTTCTTTTCTTCATTAATTATATATAACAATAAATTAAAGAAGTAGAGTAAATGAAGACCATATTAATATATCCTTCCCTTTTCGCTTTTAGGTAAGAAATTTCAATACAGACCATGATGATATATACCATATAATAATTTATAGTCATATGGTCAAACTGATCAGACCCACCTCAATGAAATGGAACCAACAAATTAATCCACCCAAGGCGGAAAAAAAAAACCCAAACTGAGTGTATGAATAACATTCCAAACAAGAAAGTAGAGTATAACCTTCAATCTAATTGACACGCCGATGATCCTCTGACATCTCCTATCATCATGTATAAATGAATTCTTAGAAAATGATGATTGATAACTTAGATCTACTGATCATTTTGGTTCAAACTTAGACAAGTTTAGTCTCTATCTACCCGCTCGTAGGGAGGGTGCCAATGATAATGTGGGGAGAAATGATATTTGGAGTAGTGGTTGTGCAGGCATCGCTCAGTTTCTTTAAAAAAAAAAAAAAATTAAGACTGGACTCACATGAAAAAAAACTAAATTTTTAATCGTGAACCTTACTTTTTTTTTTTAAGTGATTGCGTGAGATTTGCATACTCCACGATTATATGTACCATTACTCTAATAAGAGTGACAACGGCGGAGCTACACCCCATGCTTGGGTAGGGATCAGTTGTGGTGATAATATGTCCGACATATAGGCATCACCTCTGCTTGCATATCCACTAATTAAGAGTATACATGCAATTGACTTAGCCATCGAAGATACTTCAAAATCTCACTAAAATCATCTCATTCGTTGTTTTATTATACGATACACCACTTCAGTTGTGCTCAAGACTTTCTAGACCCAATTAAACCAAAGCATCACAAAGTCTTCAAAACATATATAATTGTAACTTAACATAAATATAATCGAGATGTGACATTATAATAAGCAAGACGATCACAAACTCATGATCACAATCTTTCGTCCCTTTATATTTTGCCACGTGTTATGCGCTTACTTATTCAGCTGTAAGCACCCAGCTACTACAAATCTAATCGTAATCTGATATATACACATACAAAAAACAATATTGTGCTCCTAAGAGATTCATATTGTGCTGTAAGCAATGAAAACCAAGTTGCAATCTTTTTTATATGCAAGTTGCTGTACGTACGTACACTCCTGATCACCAGATCTTTAAATATATAGTTTAGTGCTAAAAATTACCTTTTCATTGTGGCTCTTAATTAAAGCAGCGCTATCCACATTCAAGATCTTTAGAGAATCCCTGATAATATAAAATTAAACACCAATTTGGCTTAATGGAAAGTGCATGCTTAGTATCCTATTATATAAACATCCTAGTATCAAAACAATGCTTGGAGAAAGAATTTTTTAGATTTATATACCCAAAAATAATAAAATAAAAAAAGGTTGCCCTAGACATGGCGGGCTGGTTTGCATACCGAAATCTAAATTATCTCATCTTATATAGTCATTATAATTTTTATAAACTTTCACACAAAATATAATAAATAATTTAATTTTTTCAAATTCTAAAATAAAACTAATATTATAAAATTATATTATAATAATATTTTATTCAATTTTTAACAAAATATCTCATTTCATCTTAACTCTATAACCGAACGAAACCTGATTGAAAAATACTCATCCTTTTTTTTTAATATTCTTTAATTATATAATGATAAAAGAGATGATAGATAGATAATAGGTTAAAGCCTAAAGTTTGAAAAGGAAGATCAAGTTGCTTTTTGGTATTATTTCGTTGGTACTACGAGTACAGAGCACTAGCTAGTAGCTACTTGGATCCATATCTCGATCCTTGCATGGCGTCGTGGGGTCTAAGAAGCCAATTAAGAATATTATCGATGGAAAAATTTAGTTGTAATTAATTATGTATTAATATGTATATTAATTTAATATAATTAGTTAAAAAGTATATTTTATTAAAAATAATATTAATTTAAATTTTAAATATAAAAAAATCAATATTAATATATAAATTAGTATCCGATTTTACTTAATCGTACAAAACTCTAGATGGAAAGATCGAGAAAGAGAATTTGTTCGTGTTGTGTGTAGTATGGTGATAACTACAAACAAATAAATTACTCGAAATATATATAAAACGAAAATAAATGTTATATATACATATATATTATATTATATATAATATATATATGCATGGTTATAATAAAGCAAATAAGATCCACGTGCTAGTCTGCTACGCTAAGAAGTGCGAAGTATAGTTGGCCATGATTATAGCCTTTCTCAAAATATTGGGCTTTGTGGCGATGAAGCACTACCACACATGCAACAAATAACAGCGTTTTGACCTGTACCCTGCTAATTATCCTGTTGATGAAAGTTCGATGGCCTTGATTTTCTGCCGTTGGTAACGATATTTATGCCGTAGAATTATCAACTTTCGAAGATTTGCTTGGCACATGATCACTTCATATATATATATATATATATGTATGAGCTGGTTTGCTACATATAAGCTTACACATAATACACCATATTATTTTTTTTTAAATTAGATTTATTTTTTTTAAATTAATTGAATTCTTCTACTCATTATTCATATACAAAACATTTAGTAAAATAAAAAAAAAAATAAAAAGTGTTTGGTGTGTGGGTTAGAATTTATATATATATATATATAGAAATTTTATTTGTAGTCCTCACTTGGGGATTGCATGTGTAGATTCTTTATTAAATGAGAAAAAAATATCATTTTAGGAATGATATTTTTGTAATTTTAAAAAATTTTAAAGATAAAATTATTTAGGCCTTACTGGCCCCATTTGGAGACTGTATGTAACATTATTCAAAAATAGAAATATTATCATTTATATCAATATGCTAATGTAGCAGATATAAAATATATATACAATATGCTAATGTAGCATATTATATATATATATATATTTTAAATAAGTGACTGTTGGGATAAACAATTCTTAGAATTGAAAGTATATTTTACTAATGCAAAGAATTGTATACTTCAGAAAAAAAAATCTATTCATCTTCTTATTTTTTATATTCTTATTATTATTATATGATGTGACATTAGATCATAATAAGTTCACAATAGATATTAACTTCACCTTTTTGTTTTTGTTTTTGTGTTTTTTTAAAAGAAGAAAAAAACTTCACGTTTTTGAAAGTATTGAATTAACTATTAAAAGCGAATTAACTTTATTTATTAATCGAGCTACTAATACGGCAATTATGAGATATTTCATCACGACTTTCATCAAGGTCGATGAAAGCAACTGGGGCGGCCTTTCCTACCAAATTATACATGCACTAGTAGGCAAGACTCATGCGTGGCTAGGATCCTAGTTATGTATAAGATATATATCCTTGCACTCAAAGCCAATTCCAATACTCTTCCCCGGCCCCCTCGATCCCAACCAAGATCAAGCGCATAGTTGATTATAGATATGCCCAGTACTATATATAATGTCATGTATGCTAATTCGGAGAGTGACATTTTCCACTATAATTAATCACATATATATATATATACTAATTCCCTAGCTACTTATTAGAGCATGTCCTGATATTTTATCAATGAAAGGTGTATATATATATGTTTGATTATCATGAGTTTCCATTAATCTACTTAATTAAAATATTAATTATTATATCGTACTCTGACATTAATGTACTTGATTATGGAACAATTACAAGGATTAGTATTGAGAACTCCAGCAATTAATGCTTGCCTCACATGAATCATGACTTTCCATCAACTTGAATCCGTACGTACGTAGTTCTTGCATGGCTCTAAATTCTAATACAAGTACTTGTCGAACCATTCATATAATTAGGGCATGTTAGGAGAAGTATACTCAAATCCTTGATATATATATTTGACATCGCATCCTGCCAAATATGTTTTTAGAATGACATGAGTATATAGAGAGTGGTATTGAAAAATGATAAGGTTACCACTTTTCTACTGTCCATTTATTATTCTTTTTGTATTTAATTTTTTTTAATTTTTAATTTTATTTAATAATTAAAATAGTGACTATTAATAAAATTATATATATTTTTTTAAATTTTTTCTTAACGATTAAGGATGTTAAAAAAATACTTTAAAAAATAAAAAAATTTCTAATCCTTTTTAAGTATAGCAAATGGCTACCCTATCACTACCGTTGCTTTATTATCTTGAGTTGAGTGGCCTCTGGGGCCTGCACCTCTTAATTGTTCATCGCACCAAAAGGATAATTTATTAGGAAGCCATGATATTATTCGATCGTACATGCTGCACCTTAGGCAACTATATATCTATCCGATCCATGATCTTCAATAGGTGATTGATGGCAGCTAGCACCTTATAATCCTAATGGACCGACCGTAGTCATTAAAACATTATGCCCTGAGTCCTGTAATTATTTGGTTCTTATACTTAAAACTAGTTTTCCAGATTATGAAGTACGTATTTTGCAATAATAAAATCAATTATATATCTGCCGTTCACCATTTGGATCAAGTACGTACTCATGCATGTTTCTAACTATTATATATATATAGATATATTTATAAAGAAATATTTTAACCACAAAGAGATCATACAAAAATAAAACAGACAAGTTGACATGATTCGATGTAATACATTAGATTGTAAAGTTATTTTTATTAAAAAAATAAATCTATCATATTATATTATAAAACCATGTCAGTTTGTGAATCTATTTTTACAAGAGTTATTTGTAAGTATATCACTTCTCTACCAAATATATATATATGCTCTACCGCCGTACATGAATTTCGTTCAGCAAAATAATTGATTGAAGATAGGGGTGAATTCGGTCTAGGATTTTCCCATCCTAGATTAGACTGAACGGATGTTGAGACTGGTCCGATCTGATCTCGGTTGGTCCGTTTGGTCCTCCACAGTACCAATTGGGCCAATGGCTCAATTTGTATTCCATGTTCTTTTTGGCCCAATAGTGAAAATTCTATGTGGCCCAATGTAGGTGTTTTCGGTCCACTGACATTTTATCCAATTTTAAAACAAAAAAAATACCAAAAAAGAACTTGAAAGGAAAATTAAAATATTTAAAATAATTCTAAAAGGAAAATTGTCTATATAAAATAAATTTGAATAACATGTTTTACTTTATAAAAAAAAATCTATATCCATCCAAACAACTTAAACAAAGTTATCAAACTTATGATCTTATCAATCATAATTCATAGACAATAAAATTTTAAAAAAATAGAGATAAATAA
Organism: Carya cathayensis; assembly: GCA_011037825.1. Taxonomy (NCBI): domain Eukaryota; kingdom Viridiplantae; phylum Streptophyta; class Magnoliopsida; order Fagales; family Juglandaceae; genus Carya; species Carya cathayensis. The sequence continues at coordinate 10,491 of QGSO01000802.1, read as the reverse complement.
ATTTAAACTAATCCCTAATCAAGTAATCAGTAAGCAACTAAGCATCTATATTTGAAAATCCGAATAAAATAGAAAAAAAAGAAGAAGGTAAAAGCAACTGGCTAAGTCCACAACTCTAACTTCAAGAGTCCGAATAAAAGAAAAAAAAGAAGTTAAAAAAACCAAAAAAAGTAAAGTAAATGACATAAAAATTATTACAATATACAATCCATGCATCTAGCCTACCTTCTAACCATAACCCACCTACCAATAAAGTGATATTACAAATTATAAAAGACTGAATAATAACTAATACAAATAACTAATACTTATCTCCAAACGGCAAACACTACTTGATCTTCTCAAAGCTTTCATCACCAAACAAAATGCTACTGTCATATAGTTGTTGTCATTGACCAATAAATTAATAAAATGAAATACCACATTTTTTGGATAATGTCAAATAGGAACACAAAAGTTCAATGAGAGACAATACAAAAGTATAACAAAATTGGACAAGTCACAATTCAAGAAAATAATCTAAGAGATTCAAGAAAACAATTCAAGTTATCTCCTCATGAATTTGTATTGGATGTAGATATTGTATTTGACACCTCCATAGAATTTTCACTCTCCCAAGCAAGTGCGTTACAATAAAGAAAAAATAAAACAAATTATATAATTTACATAACATATAGATCATAAAAGTTATAAAATAAAATAAATAAAAACATACCCATATCCAACTATTTCTCAAAATCCTCCACCTCATCCATTAAAGTCCTAAGGCTCATTGGAGTAAAAGAATAATGAAGCAAATTTTGTGCTAAAGCAAGATTAAGAGGCAACTAAAGATATTAGTATTGTAAGTACATCGCGTGTAATTTTTGAAAATATGCAATATCTAAATAAATTAACCTTCCACCAAATTAGAATGCTAATACTTGCATTGTCTACCTCACACTTTTCATTTAGGTATCTATCAACCTCTGACTTGCTTTTAAGAGAGTCTTCCAACTACAACTATTACTTAACTATGGCCATTTTTTGTGCATGGATGTCCACATCTCTACTTGCATCATCTTCATCTATAGGATTTACATATTCATGTGGGAAACTTGTAGGTTGTTGTTATTGTTGTAAAGAAATATTCCCTTCTTCATTTTCAAGGTATGCCTGATAAATGCAGGTTAAAGTATTATTCACTGAAAAATTCAAATCAACCACTTTTGTAGGATCATGGGCATACATCCATTCTAATCTAAGGTTAAGGTATTGCACCTTGTGCTTATGATTGAGAATAATCCCAACAAATAACAGCATATTCATATTATACATGTTACCCCAATATTTGTTAAATTTTTTCTTCATATTTATGCCCATTAATCCCACCACGGAGCTTTGATTTTGACACTCCAAATCAATCGTATCGGATATTGTAACTAACTTCGGAAAAAATGAGTTACAAGTTACATATTGATCCCCCGAAAAGCATAAAATTGTATCAAGAAATAGTTTAAGAAACTTTACAAATAATCTTACCTTCTCCCAATTGATATTATTGGGAGGCCTTAACTTCTTTGACGTTCTCCTATTCACCACTTGCTTCATATCATCGTCTCCAATACTATTAAGGAAGCCCGAATCTTTTTCTTCCAACCGTTCAAAAGTTTTTCAAAATTTTGAAGTCCTCTCCAACATAAGATAGATGGAGTTCCACCTAGTCGGTACATTTAAGCAAATGTCACTTTTGCATATAATATCTTTCAACTGTACATATTTCTTAAATGTACTCCACCTTTAAGGTGAGGACTTCACATATTTCACAACACCTCTCACCTTCACAATAGACTCATAAAATTCCTTTAACCCCTTATGGATGATTAAGTTTAAGATGTGGGCACAAAATCAAACATGCAAGAATTCGTATTCCAAAATAGTGTCCGTCCTATATTTGATTTTTTTATTCAAATAAGAAACTACTCCATTATTAAAACTTGCATTATCAAGTGTGATAGCAATATATTTCAGTTGTCCCAATCATGCAAACACATCTCTATTGCCCTACCAAGTGTATAACCTTGTGATTCTCAACAAAACAAAAAGAAAGAATCATCTTGTGTAGATTTCAATCATCATCAATAAAGTGTATAGTCAGACACATATAGTTGAGGTTTTGCACGGATGTCTATGTATCGGTTGTGAGGGAAATTCGTTGTCCTTGAATAGCACTTCTTAACTTATTTATTTTCATCATATATACACTAAGGCAACCCCTCGCAACCGTAACACGGGTTAGAATCGTTACTATAACAGCCCGCTAAAAATTCAATGGTAGAATTTCTATAGACATTAGAAATCTCGTAAAAACCCCATAAGATTTCACGAATCGGCTAATCGTAAAGGTTTTAGCCTGCCAACATAGTCAGTGTTATCACTCACTATGATGCTAGAAATGCGATTTTAATTGTTTGAGGTAGTTAGAAGTGTCAGATTACGTTATAGTTTACGCCACTAGACTCAGTTGAATATTTAGGATTTTTCAGTACTAAGTTTATTATGCACTTTTTCGGAGTGAATAGTAACCTCGATAAGCGTACTAAGTGCAGTGGTTTCAAAATCACAGTGTGAAATGTCCAAATTAGGTTAGAGAAGTTTTATTTGGACACTTGACAAGATTTTAACCACACATAATGAATAGTATTAGATACTTGGCACAAAGAGAAACCATTAGATGGATTTGTGAAGGAAATCAATGTGTGAGATCATGCCACCTAAGCAAAACAGTTTTTTTTCATCTGATCAACCAAATTGAGTTAGATCAAGAGGGTTTCAACCCTAGTAAAACCCTAAATGGTTGGAATCCATTTGAAACCCCAAAAACTTGGTTGAAACTGAAATCCTAAACGGTTTCCCCAAACCCTAAAGTTGGCATTCAAACCATTTTTGATCAAATTTCTAGCATTATGTTTAATCACTTGATTAAATCACTTCCATATGCTATTAATTTCTCAAATTCCTATTATGATATCTTTATCCAACATTTTAAACCTTAGAAATTTGATTGGGTCAAGAAAAATTGGATTTGGGCTTGATAGCATCTCAAACCCTAACCAAACCCCATTTAAACCCCAAATTGAAGTCCACTTGGTTGAGGCCCACTAAGGCCCACTAAAACCCACGAATTTGGCCACCTTGGCAAAGCTTATTGGAGAAGTTTCCTCCCCCACTTGTCAGACCATTCATTGCATCAAGTTGCACTCAATAATATAGAGGAACCCACCCCATTAAGTCCCATGTCTCATAGCTTTTGTAGGTTGTCCTTTGCCCCCCACTATCCTCTACTTTGTGTCACATGTCTACACCTCCACTCAATGATCATTAAGGTCCAAATATTCCCCCTACAGAAGTCTTGAGTCATGCAAGACACACTTACTTCACTTTAATCATTTCTTCAACCCGTTCTTAGAGAGAAACCCAAAAGAGCTCTCTCGGGCAGATTTCTGGGTCTTTTTGCGTAGAGTTTTTCAACCCTTTGTAAGTATTTTTTGGATCATTCCATGGTCATTTGGTCGGTCAAAAGTATTTGTAACCATGGAAAGGTCATTCTGGGCGTGAATCTGGAGAGTATGTTATGTTTTGGAGTTTTTGACCAAGCTAATGGACATATCTTGGTCCGACAATTTTATGGAGTGTTCTTAGCATGTTTTTAAAAGTTTTCATTGAGGTTTTGTTGCATTACTAAAGCTTTTGATGATAGATTTTCTTAGATCTAGAAACTTGAAAACTGGAAGTGGCAAAACAGTTTTTATTTGGAGAAAGTTTGAATATTTCGATGTTTGATCTTACTCTAAAGGCTTTGATATTTTTATATGATGATCCTAAGTCTCTTCTTTTCATGTTAGGATGTCATTTTGGAGATATTTAGTATTAATTTCAAAGATATAATTTTTCTATGCAAGAGGATTTCGGTTAGGCCTAAGATTTGATGTTTTTGGATTAGATCCATGTTTATTGATTTTTAGCCATCTGATTTTAAGTTTGATGGTTGGATCCTATTTAAGACACATCATTAAACCATGTGATGCTTTATTTCGAAGATCTCACCTTCTTAAGCCATTGATCAAGAGATTTATCAAAACTAGTTGAGGAAAAAGTTTCTGTTTTTGGACTAGGTGTAAAACCAAAAACTCCAAGTATTATTTTTGTGATTTTGGTGACTTTAATTTGGTGATTTAAAGCATGGTTGATGTTAGGATGATGTTATAAATATGTTAGAAGTAAGATTTGATTTTTGAAATTCTTGGAGATGTTTTGATTTCAGGTCAAAGCTTGTGATTCAAGTGCTTGGATATTTTTACAAAAAAGTTTGGTGTTGATTATTAGCTTCTTCTAAATGGATGTTTTAAGTATGGTTTTAAACTTAGGATTGGAAGATGTTTGTTGCAAAATTTTGGTTTAAGTATGAGTTTTGAAGTTGGAAGGAATTGCAACAAAAATCAAGAGAAATGACCTATGGATGTTTCGGCCATAGTGTGTTTTCCATAGTTGTGTTTTGTTTTAAATTTTTCTGAATTGATATTTGAGTTTAGGACAAAATTTACATGAGGAATGTAAATTTTGAAAATTTTTGGAGTTAGGATGTGAAATCCTTAAGTTAGGGGTAAAATGGTCGTTTTCCCACATGTAGAGGGTAAAATGATAATTTTACTCTAGGTTAGCTTGTTTTCAAGTTTCTAATTGTTAGTAATTAAATTTCTAACTTTTAGAATGACCTCTTGCAGTTCCTCGTATTTCACACTTTATTCTCGTAGAACACGACAATCGAGGTAAGTTAGCTTCTAAATTACTATCAGTTTATTGTGTATGTATGATGGGTAAGAGAACTATAATTTATGTATGTATGTTATCATATATGCCATGTCATGCCATGTCATTACATGTTTATCTGTTACGCATGATTTATTCTTTCATGAATATTTATCTGTTATACAATCTTTTCTGTCATGCAATGTTGTATGTTATAAGTATGCCATATGTTACATGTATGCCATGGAATGTTTATGTTTAAATCATATTGTGCCATTTACAAGTATACGTCATGTTAGAAAAGTACATGATATTAAATAATATCTCATGCATTAAGAAAGATAAGACATGTTAAGGATGACACGCAACTAAGCGTGTTCATCACAAGTTATGTTAAGGATGACACGGACCTAAGCGTGTTCATCACAAAATATGCTAAGGATGACATGGACCTAAGCGTGTTCATCACAAGTTATGTTAAGGGTGACACGGATCTAAGCGTGTTCACCACAAGTTATGTTATGTCACGGACTCAAGCGTGGTTCACCTTATGTAAAGTTCATATAAGTTTCAGATCATGTTCAAGTTAAGATATTCATGTCAATCACGACCCTAAATGCTAGGATGGAGTAATATCCTAGTGGAACTCCTTTGTTCACGCTGGAGTGTCTAAATAGGCGTGAAATTCCCTGGGTTGACGAAGTACAGTAACAGGTTGCGAATGGGGCCTAAGTAACTGGTTACCGGAGCGCGCCATGCACTAACGCCGATGGTGCCATATTTTATGTTATGTTAAGTCAAGATTCAGATCAAGTGCATGATAAGTCAAGTTTCAGATCAAGTTCATGTTATGTGATGCTCACGTACATGTTATGTTCATGTTCATGTTATGTTCCAAATTCATGTCCATATCATGTTATGTTAACGTTTATGATATGTTCAAGCTCACGTTCATGTTATGTTATGTTCACGTTCACATTATGTTTCAAGTTCACGCTTATGTCATATTATACTCAAATTTATGTTATTTTCAAATTCATATTTATGTTATGCATGTGTACGTTCATGCTATGTTTCAAGTCCATGTTATGTTTCAAGTTTCACGTTCATGTTATGTTGATAGTCCATGTTATATTTTAAGCTCAAGTTCATGTCATGTTAAGTCAAGTTCAGTTCACGTTTAAGTTTTGATTATGTCATGCTATATGTCAAGTTATGTTATGCTTATGTACGACTTCACTTATGCATTTATGCTTTTACTGCCATGCATGCATCTTTAACCTGTGTGGGAGTTTCTTGTTAACTTACTGAGATTTGTAATCAAATCTCACCGTGGTAGTCCCAATTACCATTGATACCACCCTGTGACGCCCTCAGATTTCCGTTTGGGATCGGACGGAAATCTGAAGTGTCAAGACATGTAACACAAGGTTACTTGCCCCCGTTCATGACATATAGGATGCAATGTTTCCAACATGCATCTAGCATTATGCAATATTCGTAGCGGATAATTCATTTTTTTTTTAATATTATGCACCAAACTTATAACATCTCAAATAATTAAAGCATAATCCATGCATACTTAACAAAATAAATAACCACGATTACAGTACGGGTCTCAGAAGACTGTAATCTCAAAACATGGGTGACTAGACTCTATATTACAGTACCAAAATACACTTGCTGCACCAGTTCATCGAGTAACTCGCGTAACTCAATTAACAAGGTTAGAATACTGTCCCAAAAAGAACTAACTATAGAAGCTGAAAACTCTGCATCGCATCTGCGACGTCTAGTCAACATCCTCCAGCCTATCGGTGTCTGCTCCCTGTTCTGAACCTGACACATCGCCTACCATTCTAGGGGAATGGTAGTTGGGACTACCATGGTGAGATTTGATTACAAATCTCAGCAAGTTAACAGAAAACTTTCACACAAGTTAATGATGTATGCATAGAAATAAATATATGAATGCACCATCAAAGTCAAAAGTAAATATAACATAACTTGACATAACATGACATAAAATAATAAGCATAATGTGACATGACATAACATAGCATGAGTTGACATAATTGAACAGAAACAGAAACTTAGCTTGACGTGACATGAACTTAAATCATAAACATGGATGTGAATTTGAAACATAACATGGACTTGAACTTGAAGCTTGACATGAACGTACACTTGAATATAACATAACGTGAAACATGACTTGAACATATTCATCCTTAACATGTTTATCTTTCTTAATGCATGAGATATTATTTAATATCATGTACTTTTCTAACATGACGTATACTTGTAAATGGCACAATATGATTTAAACATAAACATTCCATGACATACATGTAACATATGGCATACTTAACATGGCATACTTATAACATACAACATTGCATGACATAAAAGATTGTGTAACAGATAAATATTCATGAATGAATAAATCATGCGTAACAGATAAACATGTAATGACATGGCATGACATGGCATATATGATAACATACATACATAAATTGTAGTTCCCTTACCCATCATACATACATAATAAACTGATAGTAAGTTAGAAGCTAACTTACCCGTTCGTCGCGTTCTATGAGAATAAAGCGCGAAACACGAGGAACTGTAAAAGGTCATTCTAAAAGTTAGAAATTTAATTACTAATAATTAGAAATATGAAAACAAGCTAACTTAGAGTAAAATTATCATTTTACCCTCTACATGTGGGAAAACGACTATTTTACCCCTAACTTAATGATTTCACATCCTAACTCCAAAAATTTCTAAAATTTACATTCCTTATGTAAATTTTGCCCTAAACTCAAATATCAACTCAGAAAATTTAAAACAAAACACAACTATGGAAAACACACTATGGCCGAAACATCCATAGGCCATTTCTCTTGATTTTTGTTGCAATTCCTTCCAACTTCAAAACTCATGCTTAAACCAAAATTTTGCAACAAACATCTTCCAATCCTAAGTTTAAAATCATACTTAAAACATCCATTTAGAAAAATCTAATAATCAACACCAAAGTTTTTTGTAAAAAGATCCAAGCATTTGAATTACAAGCTTTGACCTTAAATCAAAACATCTCCAAAAATTCCAAAAATCAAATCTTACTTCTAACATATTCATAACATCATCCTAACATCAACCATGCTTTAAATCATCAAACTAAAGTCACCAAAATCACAAAATAACACTTGGAGTTTTTGGTTTTACACTTAGTCCAAAAACAGAAACTTTTTTCTCAACTAGTTTTGATAAATCTCTTGATCAATGGCTTAAGCAGCTAATTCCAAATCGTGTGTAGGATAATTCTGTTCATGATCCTTCAGTTGTCGTGAAGCATACGCAACTACTTTCCCTTCTTGCATCAAGACACATCCGAGTCCTGCTTTAGATGCATCACTATACATTACAAAAGGCTTGTGAGACTCCGGTAGTGTAAGTACTGGTGCAGTCGTAAGTCTTTTCTTCAGCTCAAGAAAACTTGCCTCGCACTTACCGTTCCAAACGAACTTCACGCTCTTCTTAGTTAATGCAGTGAGTGGTCCAGACAAACTAGTGAATCCTTCTACAAACCTCCTATAATAACTAGCCAGTCCTAAGAAACTTCTAATATCATGCACATTGGTTGGTCTCTGCCAACTCGTTACAGCTTCAATCTTGCTCGGGTCTACTGCTACTCCTCCACTAGATATCACATGACCTAAAAACTTCACTTCATTAAGCCAAAACTTGCACTTGTTGAGTTTGGCGTATAGCTTTTGGTCCTTAAGTATAGTCAAAGCCATAACTAGATGATTTCTGTGCTCCTCCTCACTCTTTGAGTAGATTAGGATGTCATCAATGAATACAACAACAAAACTATCCAAATAAGGTCTGAATATTCTGTTCATTATGTCCATGAATGCGGCTGGAGCATTGGTTAACCCAAAGGGCATTACCAAAAACTCGTAGTGGCCGTACCTTGTCCTAAAGGCAGTTTTTGGCACATCCTGTTCCTTAACTTTCAGCTGATGATAACCGGATCGCAGGTCAATCTTCGAAAACACTGCCGCTCCTTGCAGTTGATCCAACAAATCGTCGATCCTGGGTAACAGATACTTATTCTTGATCGTCACCTTGTTCAGCTCTCTGTAGTCTATACACATCCTCATAGATCCATCTTTTTTCTTTACAAATAGGACCGGTGCTCCCCACGGTGAGGAACTGGGGCGGATAAAACCCTTCTCTAAAAGCTCTTCCAACTGCACCTTGAACTCCTTCAATTCGGCAGGGGCCATACGATACGGGGCCTTGTGAGTTGGAGATGTTGCCGGTTCCAACTCTATCTTGAACTCCGTTTCTCTATCCAGTGGTAAACCAGGTAGCTCATTGGCAAAAACTTCAGGAAAGTCTTCAACTATGGGTATCCCATGGATTTCTTCACTTCCCATTGTCTTCTCCTCGATCATCAACAGAAAAGCTGAGGCTCCATCCTCAATACACTTCTTGGCTTGTAAAGCAGAAATCACTGGCGGGGTGGCCTTAACAGACGCTCCCACGTATCTAATTATGTCTTCACTTTGGAATTCAAACACCACTTCTCGCTTCCGGCAATCTATCTTAGCATAGTGCTTGAATAGCCAGTCCATCCCCAAGATTAGGTCGAACTCCATTTGACTAAATACTAGCAGGTCAGCCTTCAGCGTCCTTCCTTCTAGTTCTACAGGGCAATCCTTAACTAAACGGGTACAAGCTACCGTATTCCCATAAGGAATTAACACTACAACCCGTCGAGGTAAAAGCTCAGTTTGCAAACTACAAATCCGTGTAAAAGCTGCAGACACAAAGGATTGTGACGCGCCCAAATCAAATAGTGCACAAGCTGTGAACCTTAACAGATTGACGTTTCCTAATAAAATATAACGTGATACTATTAATAACAATAATTCTAACACTCAAGTTAATAACAAAAATCATAAAGACTTTAAAGGAAAAAAAATACCAGTGATGATGCCAGCTTCCTCAACCTTTGATGCATCAGAATCGATATCACCTGGGGTTATAGCGTACACACGAGCTGGAATGTGGGGCCTTGGCTTGTGATCACTAGCTCCACCGCCTTGTGCGGTGTTGGGACAATCTTTGATCAAATGTCTTGGTTTCCCGCATCGATAGCAAACTCCATAACCACTGCGACACTCTCCGGGATGACGCTTTCCACACTTAGGGCATAACGGAATAACAGATGGCATCTGTCCTCCTATGACTATTCCCTTTCCTTTCGCCGGGCTAGAAAAAGACCTCTTCTTCTCAGCACTACCACTTGCCACAAACGGCATGGTCCTCTTTCGTTCAGAATTGATATGGATCGCCAGACCCCTCTGCTCAGCCTCTGCTATCGCAGCCACATTTACCAACTCTTGGTAATTTTCTATTCTTAAGCAAGCTACTTGACTACGGATCCTTGGGTGAATTCCTGCTTGAAACTTTTGCGCTTGCATCCTTTGAGTAGAAATCAAGTGGGGTGCAAATCTTCCTAACGCCATAAACTTAGCAGCATACTGTTCTACGATCAAACTGTCTTGAGTTAAAGTGGCGAACTCCTGTGCCATCAGCTGTTTGACAGAGTCTGGGAAGAATCTATTGTCGAACTCTTCCTTAAATCTCTCCCATGATAGTTGTGACGCCCCCAAATTTCGCTTGGGA
>QGSO01000801.1:167176-227872 GCA_011037825.1 Carya cathayensis | reverse complement strand
TCCCAAGCGGAATTTGGGGGCGTCACAATTAGTGCTACCCATTTTGTTTGAACGAAAAGGCAGTACTTATGAACCAATTAGGGTCACATTGTTCAAACGATTATTCGAACAATTCAAGTTACTATTTGAACTATAGGTTCACACCTTGAGCCATTATGGTCTCGACATTTGAACGGACTTCAATCTTGTTTGAACAGTCATGTCTTCAACATTTGAATGACCTCGCATCCCCTTGGAATGTTTCTCAACCCATTCAAATGTGACTAAAGTGTTCAAATACTAGCCTTACATCATAACAGGTTGAACAATATTTTATGTTTGAATGAAAGTTGGTCGTTAAAATGCTTGTTAGGGACAAAATGACTTCATCCAAAAAAATTTCCCCATTCAAACAAACTTTTCTAGGGAAATTTCTTCTCAAAAGATATTTTCTAGCACAAAATTTTTTTCTTGTCCCAAATTGTCTTTCACTATAGATCGTTTGGTACAAATTAGGGAAGAAATTTTTTTCATCTCTAAATGTCTTATGGGACAAAATCCCAATCTTTTGGGCCAAAATCATTCGTCCCAAAAGAAAGTTTTTGTTGTAGTGCTTGTTGGTGCCAAAAAATAGGGGTGGACTTCAACGGAACGGATTATTGCCTGAGAATAGCAAAAGAAACTTAAGAAAAGTAACAAAGTTGATCTCACTAGTCATCGATGGGATTGATCCAAACTTATCAAGTGGACCCATATGTAATTGGCTGATCGAATATAGCAATATATATATTGCAAAATGTGAGTACAATCCAAGTATCCGTATTTTCAAGTTTAAAAGACTTCAGTTTGTTCGAGTATTGGTTTGAATCATAATTTGGGCTAACCTAGGCGTATATACTAGCTGTATTATGCATCAATTCCATACTCCTATATGAACTAATAGTCATGGCAGTGATGGTAGCATGCTGACAATCTCTTCCTTGTATTTGGAGAAGGAGAGGAAATTGTTGTTGGAGGGGTGGACATGTGATTTATACAAAGAATGCTTTTAGTTTATGCTGGATTTCTGATTTATTCTTTGAAAATAGGTGTGGACAATGGGGCTCCGCACCCTACCCAGCAGATAGAAGGTTGCGGGTTGCGGGGAAGGGTCAACCCTGGCCCCGCATGGGTGGGTAGCACGCTTTTATGACAAGCTTTTTGATGCTTTACTTTTTCACACAACTACCACATGCTCAGGAACGAAAAGATGGAAATATCAAATTGAAGTTTTTTCAATGAGTAATGTTAGAAGCACCGTAAGTTTCACCTAGGGGTGTTCATTCAGCAGGATTTTTTGGGGATCCGATTCGAAACCTAGAAACTGGATTAATCGAGTCAGTTATGGATAAGATAACCAGTTATGAATCCAGAACTGGTTATATAATTGGATATCTGTAACCCGTTACATTTTAAAGAAAATGTTCAATGCTTCAGTCTTTACATTTTGTGCCCAACAAAACGTTTAGTCTTTACATTACTTCAGTGACTCAATCTCTCTCTCTCTCTCAAACCCTAACTTTTGCTCTCAACTCGATTCATCATTGCTAGTGATTAGGCCATTGGAAACCATTTTTACTGTAGTGAATATTTATGATTTTTTAGTGCTAATTTTATCATCCATTTTTTGGAGTGAATAGTAACTTTAATAAACTCACCAAGTGTAGTGTTTTCAAAATGACATTGTGAAATGTCCAAATTAGGTTAAAGAAATTGTATTTGGACACTTGGCAAATCTTAGCCACACATAGTGAATAATATTAGGCACTTGGCACCATGAGGAACATTTGATGGATTTGAAGGAATCAATGTGTGAGATCACACCAACTAAGCAAAACCCTATTCTATCCGACCAATCAAACTATGCCAGACCAAAGAGGATTTCCATCCTGGTGTAAAACTCTATATGGTTGGAATCTAACTAAGAATACAAAAACATGGTTGAAATCAAAATTCTAATCTCTCACATTTATGTTAGAACATCATTATCCAACTTTTTTAACTTTAGTTAATTGATTGGGCCAAAAAAAATTAGATTTGGATTTGATAGTAACCCAAATCCTCTTAAAATCCCAAATTGAGGCTCATTCAGTTTAGTCCCATTAAGGCCGACAAAATTGGCCACCTTAGCATTACTTTTGGCCAAGGAATTTCATCCCCCACATGGCTGGTTATATGTATCCAAGAGGGCCTAGAAGTTCTAGAAGGGAAAAGCTAAAGGGCCACCTCACTTTTTCAAATCTACACTCCACCATAGGGAAATACCTTGGGCTGATTTTTGTGTATTCTCTTGGGTAAGAAAGGCCAACAGTCAAGTTTCACTTCAGCCCTATCTTCTTCCATATCATGTGGAAGCTCTCCAACCCACTTCCCATTTAATTCTTCTTTCCTTTACAATTATATTTGAAAGAAAACCAAATACACTCTCGGGCAGCTTTTCTTAACTTTCTTGCATGCCTTATTCGAAATCTTTGTAAGTATTTTCTCACAAAGTGTCATTCATGAATGTAATATAGTTTATATGAATACCTTATTTGTTCCATTTGAAGATAGTTTGATTAGTCAAATGTTGTTGAAACCCCAAAGAGGTCATTTTGAGCTATAAACTAGAGAGTCTGTTATATTTTGCAGTTTTTAACCAAACTAATGGTATCGATTTCAGTACGAAATTTTTATGGATTGTTAACATGTGTGTATATGATTATTGGTTTAAGATTTGTTGCATGATTAAAAGTTTTGATGAAAGATTTGCTTAAATCTAGAAACTAAGAAACTGGAAGAGGAAATGATGGGCCCCAAGGTGGACCAAGCTTTAGAGATCCTTTGCAAGTTCCAGATGGGTAATCACAAGGGCAAGAGCCAAAACGATCAATGAGGCATTGCAAGGATGGGTGCAAATCCACTTGGGATGAAGCTAGCAAGAGCCCGACACTCCAGATGAGCTTGAATGAAGGAGAACCAATTTTGATCAATTTTATACAAGCTATGGAAGAGAGCAACAAAGCAACATGAATTGAAGGCTTTCAACTTAGTTAATTCATTTAAAGGACTTATTTTATTAGTTTAGAATAATTGGGTTTGTTAAGAGAATGACTAAAGGGCAAGTTGGGAAATATTGAACTAGGGTTTCAAGGAGTTACTGTAGTGCGGCACTATTCACGGTACTGTAGTGCCGAACTGTTCACTTAGGGTTTTTGGGGATTGTTTATTTAAACCATTTGTAGCCTCATTTGAGAAAAAAAAAAAAGACATTGTTGAAATTGATGAATTTTATTCATTGGGAGTTGAGTTTATCTTCTCTTGTTTTTTATTAAACATTTGAACTTATCAAAGGTAAATCACAACTTTTGTAGCGTTCCTCCTTTGTAATCCGGGTTCTTGAGACGGGTTTTTCAACGGGTTTAGATTTTAATATAATCTAGATTCTTGAAAAAGATTCTCTATAGATCTAGATTCTCCATCCATAGACTTGAGTTTGGCTTTCTTGGGTTGGTTTTTCATTATTGTTGTTGGGTCTCAAAGTGAGTTGAATGAGGTTCACATCAATAAGATTTGATTTAATCATGAGTTTCGAAATTGGAAGAATTGCAACAACAACAAAAAGTCAAAGATAAAAAGCCTAGGCAAGTTTAAGCCCTTACAAAGTTTTTAGGGTTGTGTTTAGTTTTAATTTTTTTTTTTAATTTGATATTTGAGTTTAGAACAAAATTTGCGTAAGGTATGTAAGTTTTGGTGATTTTTTAAGTTAAGATGCAAAATCTTTAAGTTAGGGATAAAATTATCATTTTTTTACATGTAGAGGGTAAAATGTTTGTTTTGCTCTAAGTTAATATTTTTCTGTATTTATAATTGTTAGTAATTAATTTCTAAATTTTAGAAGCCACTATTTTTAATTCCTTGTAATCATGCTTGAAATTGCTTAGAAAACATAAAAACCTAGGTAAGTTAGCCTTTAATTTACTATCAATTTAATATGTATGTGTGATGAATAAAGGAACTATAGTATATGTAGGTATATTATCATATATGCCATGTCATACTAAGTCATTACTTATTCATCTAATACACATAATTTTTTCTATCACGAATTATTCATATATTACACAAAATATTCTGTCACGTATATTCATTGTCGCAAGTATGTCATGTTAAGTATGTTGTCTATTATACATATTATGAAATATTTTCTGTTAAATAGTATGTTATATGATGAAATGTTTCTATCTCAAATAAGTCATGTTTTTCGAGTAGGTGCAAGTCCTATTATTTTACGCTGCAATATACAAAATACTAAAAGAAATTTCAGTAGAAACAGAGTTTAAAAGCCAAGAAATCACCATGTTGAACCTAAGGTTTCAAGTTTTGTGTAATTATATATTTACACATGGATTTTGATGATAACAAATGAATTCATAGAATAAAGGAGTCTCAAGCTCAAGTTATCTACACAATGGAGTCAACAAGCACATCAAGGAACCAAGCATGAGTAAGAAGGAAACAAGTTCACATTAAAGTCAGAGAAATGTTGTAAATCTCTTAAAATTTGAAATTAGGATTAAGGCTCAAAAATTAATATTTTATCATAAAGCATTAAAATACATTTTCCACATGTGCATGAATATTTTGAAAATTAAATTTGAAAATTTTGAAAGATAATTGATTGTCATCTTTCACATGTGCATGCCATGATTAAAGGGTTGAACTTTGAAAATATTAAAGATGATTGATTGTCATCTTTCACATGTGCATGTTTTATTTGAATATTTTCAAAAGTGATTGATGCTTTTCTTGACTTATGCAAAAGGAAGATGCCTTTGTTTGAAAATTTTGAAAAGTAAAGTGTGCTCCTTTTGTCATATGCAAAAAGTAAAAGATTAGGTTTGAATTTTTTGAAAAGTAAAGTGTGCTCATTTTGTCACATGCAAAAAGTAAAAAGATTAGGTTTGAAATTTTTGAAAAATGAATGATGATGTCTTTGACATGTGAATCTTTTTAAATTTGAATATGAAGTCTCATATGCCTATAAATAGATCATTTGAGAGCTTCACATTCACAACACCAAGAGCATACAACTCTCATTCAAAGCTTTCATTCTCTCTTCTCTAAGCATTGAGCCTTAACCCTTGTTCATTTTGAGAGATATAGTTTGTGCTTGTATTGTTCTTATTTCACTCATTGAGGAGTGTTTTTTGATATCCTACCCACTATCAATTCTTGTATCAGTAAAAGGGTGTGTACAACCCTTGTGCGTGTAGAAAGTGTTCTACACAGGGAATCGTTGAATCACCACGTGTAAGGTGATTGCAAGTGTAGAGAGTGTTCTACACTAATCCTTTGTAGCGGTGTTGTTCAAAGGTGTAATAGGTTTCTATCTCCACCTGAAGGAGATTGAATAGTGAATTCGGGGATCCTCAAGGGGTAGCTTGAGGCGAGGACGTAGGCAGCGGGGCCGAACCTCGTTAACATACTGAGTTTGCTTCTCTCTTACCCTTACTCTTTATATTTATTGTTGTTTCATATTTTGTTTATATTTTCTATTGTATATTTGATTTATAATTGTTATTTTTTAAATACAACTCAATTCACCCCCCTCTTGTGTTAGTCATCTGGGCAACACACCATGTTATTGCATCAGAGCCACGGATTAAAATGAGAATCCGTCAGATGCGAAGGCTTAGAGAGAGAGCCATCAACGAATCCAAGCTTATTCTTCACAGATAAAGCCATGGACATCAATCAAAACCACGAATGGTAGTTTTCTCCGAGAAGAGGCTGAGTGACCAAAAAGACACTAGGACTGTCATTCGGATGACGTAAGTAAGGAGAAGTAGTATCCTCAGAAACGGATTTAGTAGATGGAGCCCTGGAAGAAACCTTAAGAAGAAGAAGAAACGTCTGATACCATGTAAAGTGTAAGAAATGCTTAGGAAAACAAAAGCCCTAGCAAAGCAAAAAGGGAAGAAAAGGGAAGAGCCTTCTGGAAGAATAATCGAATTGAATTAAAATTGTGTCCATCTGTACAGTAGCTATTTATACAACATGAAGAAAACCTATACAAGTGACTATCATGTGAGTCACAATAAAAATACAGAAAAGGTATATGAAAAATTATAATTATGGCTTGATACCCCTCTTCAAGATGGGAGTACATTCTATATACTCCCATCTTGAAAACTAAATGGTGAAATTGGTGATAACCAAGGGGTTTGGTTAACACATTTGCAAGTTGATGACCAAAAGACAAGTCAAAAAGTCTTGATAACACCAGCTAGTATTTTTTCCTGAATAAAATGACAATTCAGCTCAATATGCTTTGTTTTTTCATGGAAAACTAAATTGGCAGCAATATGTAATGCAGCCTGACTATCACAAAAAAGTTGAGCACTATGAGAATGTGAAACACCAAAATCAGATAATATGGCCAAAGCCAAATGACATCACAAGTAGTAAAAGCCATTGAACAATACTTAGCCTTGGCAAAAGATATAGAAACAGTGGTTTGTTTCTTGGTCTTCCAGGAAACTAAAGAATCTCCAAGAAAAACACAATAACAACATGTAGATCTCCTACTAGTAGGACAAGAAGCCCAATTAGTGCAAAAGCTTTAAGAGATAATGTATTGTCAGCTGGAAAGAAAAGACCATGACCAGGAGTGCCTTTGACCTATTGTAAAATTAGTGAGTTGAATGAGGTTCACATCAATAAGATTTGATTTAATCATGAGTTTCGAAATTGGAAGAATTGCAACAACAACAAAAAGTCAAAGATAAAAAGCCTAGGCAAGTTTAAGCCCTTACAAAGTTTTTAGGGTTGTGTTTAGTTTTAATTTTTTTTTTTAATTTGATATTTGAGTTTAGAACAAAATTTGCGTAAGGTATGTAAGTTTTGGTGATTTTTTAAGTTAAGATGCAAAATCTTTAAGTTAGGGATAAAATTATCATTTTTTTACATGTAGAGGGTAAAATGTTTGTTTTGCTCTAAGTTAATATTTTTCTGTATTTATAATTGTTAGTAATTAATTTCTAAATTTTAGAAGCCACTATTTTTAATTCCTTGTAATCATGCTTGAAATTGCTTAGAAAACAAAAAACCTAGGTAAGTTAGCCTTTAATTTACTATCAATTTAATATGTATGTGTGATGAATAAAGGAACTATAGTATATGTAGGTATATTATCATATATGCCATGTCATACTAAGTCATTACTTATTCATCTAATACACATAATTTTTTCTATCACGAATTATTCATATATTACACAAAATATTCTGTCACGTATATTCATTGTCGCAAGTATGTCATGTTAAGTATGTTGTCTATTATACATATTATTAGATTTTAATATAATCTAGGTTCTTGAAACTATTTCTCATCGGGTCTAAATTCTCCATCCATTGACTTGAGTTTGGCTTTCTTGAGTTTTTTTTTTTTTCAATATTGTTTTTGGGTCTCAAAACGAGTCGATTGGAGTTCATATCAAGAGAGTTCCTCCCAAAGGCCCTTAAGACGAGTAAAATAGTTACTCACTGAAAGAGAACCCTGAGTAAGAGATGAAATTGATTTCTACAAATAAAAAATGCGAGATCCATGTTTTTGAGAAAATCGTTCCTTATGATCTAACCAGATCTCATATGAGAAGTAGTATCCCCTCATAAACATATTTAGTAGATGGAGCCATGGAAGCAACTTTAAGAAGAAGAAGAAACGTTTGATACCATGTAAAGTGTAAGAAATGCTTAGGAAAACAGAAATCCTAGCAGACCAAAAAGGGAAGAAAATGAAAGAGCCTTCTAGAAGAAGAATCGAATTGAATTAAAATTGAGTCCATACGTATAGTAGCTATTTATACAACATGAATAAAACCTATACAAGTTACTATTATAAATGAAAAATTACAATTTTATCCTGATATACCAAATTATCAAGCCATCTAGATGGTTGGCATATTTTGCCTAGATGTCAGCTGCAATATTTGTCATTTGTCCCTTTTGTTGAATAGAACTGTATTCGGTTTGGTAATAAGATGAGAATTTTGAGTTTTAAAATAAAATATTAAAATATTATATTTTAATATTATTATTGTTTTGAAATTTGAAAAAATTAAATTATTTATTATATTTTATATAAAAATTTGAAAAAATTATAATGATGAGATAAAAATTTTAAATTTAAGATAAAAATTTCAAAATGTCAAACCGAACGTTAATCATCTTGATCATATTCTTCTCTTTATAAATAAGAATTTTTCATAAAGACATACTCACCTGCAGCAAGCAAAAGAGGTGGGGGAATGACAAAAACAGAAGTTTTCCCACCGTTTCTAGTTTTTTTCATTATGTCTAAATTCAAACAAGAACGTCCTTTTCCTGTCAGTGGGGCCACATGTCCACGAAAAGACCGAAGATTGAGAAATAGACAATGGGCGAACACATTATGATCCGGAAAATCCTGAAGCCACCGCTGGTGGCTCCCGCTGGGGGCCACCGCTGGCTTAAAACTTATTTTTTTTCGTAATGGTTAAGAAAAAATTATTTAAAATTATTATAAATTTTTTATATTTTTTTAAAATATTTAAAAGTATTAAAAAATAATTTAAAATAAAAAATAAAAAAACAAAAAATTTTTTTACTCAAGGTGGCTCCAGCGCCACGAGCTGTGATTATAACACCGCTCTTATGATCCCGGATATGCAGAGCAAGGCTCATGATGATGAAAATGTAGGTCTTTTTAGTCCTTGGCCTTCGAAAGTGGGTTACTTTTAGACCATCATGGTTAGGTTTCCTGTTGGGTACTAATCAGAATAGTGTGCGTGTTTAAAGAATAGAAGGAGCTAGCAGTGCTAGCACAAGAAGGCTATACTGACAAGAATAAAAAAAGTTTTTTATTTAATTAATTAATTAATTAATTTTATATTTTTACATATTTTAAAATAATATATAACATTATTAAAAAATACTTTGTTAATCACTAAATAAAATAAAATAAAAATTATCGAAATCCAATCAAAACCTAACTTTAAGTGACAATAGCATTTCCATTAGAGAAGGGTTCCTATACAAATCTGGTTCCGCCGTTTACGGCTTGGTAAAAGTACAGAAGAAAAGCATATGTATCATGAATTTGTTCTGCAAGCAAATTATCGGATTAATTTATAGGTGAAACCCAACTGTTTTGGTATGATTTGTCTAGAATGGTGGTTTCCCATCGGTCAATAGTTTAAGTTTTGGTAATAGTTGTCGCCGTAACAAAAACATTTACTAACTTTTCTTCGTATATACAAAACACAATGCATAAAAACAGTCAACACCACATTACAAACTAAGATATTTAATTAAAATTTAAAGTTTGATACATGGGACACCGTGTCAAGCCACCTCACAGAGAGTCTGAAATGAATAGGGGTATTGCATGGACCCATACCCCAGCCTAACGGCCTAACCATCCGGTTCCAGCGGCAGCAGGCAAGCAGACGGAATTTTAGTTTGGTAGCATATGTGTGACGCCCCTAAATTCCGCTTGGGATTGAACGGACATTTGAAGCGTCGGGACATGCAACACAAGGTTACCTGCCCCCGTTCATGACATATAAGATGCAATGTTCCTAACATGCATCTAGCATTATGCAATATTCGCAGCGGATAATTTTTTTCTTTAGCAATACTATGCACCAAACTAAAAATATCCCAAATACTTGAAACATATTTCATACATAAAGGCATACTAAAAAGCCGTGATCACCACACTAGTCCAAAATGGTTGTGATCAAAAGAATACTTGAGATACAACTCCAAAAGTACAAGTATTAACCTAAGTTAAATACTATACCATCATCAACATCGCACCGTGGCCTAGTCGACGTATTCAGTTGGTCAGATTCCAATTCTCCTTTGGTCCTGTAACAAGATCTACCATTCGGGGGGAATGGTAGTTGGGACTACCACAGTGAGATTTGATTACAAATCTCAGTAAGTTAACATAAAACTCACACACAGGTTAAAAATGCATGCATGGCAGTAAAAGCATAATTGCATAATTATAGTCATACATAAACATAGTATAACTTGACATATAGCATGATTTAACCAGAACTTAAACGTAAACTGAACTTGACTTACATGGCATGAACTTAAGCTTAAAACATAACATGAACAATCAACATAACATGAACGTGAAACATAACATGGACATGAACATAACATAACATGAACGTGAGCTTGAACGTATCATAAACGTGAACATAACATAATATGAACGTGAACTTGGAACATAACATGAACATGAACATAACATGTACGTGAGCATAATATAACATGAACTTGATCTGAAACTTGACTTATCATGCACTTGATCTGAAACTTGACTTAACATAAACTTGGAATCTTATTTAATTGTCTTGATTAATAACTGCGTTAATACGTACTCCACAGTTGTTGTGGCCCCACGTATTCAAGTAACATAAAACATAATACGTACTCCACAGTTGTTGTGGCCCCACGTATTCTACATGTCACAATTGCTGTGTCTCATGTAGTGTATGCTCCACAGTTGTTGTGGCCCCATACTTCATGCTCCACAGTTGTTGTGGCCCCATGAATACACATAACATAAAATATAATACGTACTCCACAGTTGTTGTGGCCCCACGTATTCTACATGTCACAATTGCTGTGTCTCATGTAGTGTATGCTCCACAGTTGTTGTGGCCCCAATTATGTAACATAAAATAATACGTACTCCACAGTTGTTGTGGCCCCACGCATTATAAGTAACATAAATATAATACGTACTCCACAGTTGTTGTGGCCCCACGCATTATAAGTAACATAAATATAATACGTACTCCACAGTTGTTGTGGCCCCACGCATTATAAGTAACATAAATATAATACGTACTCCACAGTTGTTGTGGCCCCACGCATTATAAGTAACATAAAATATAATACGTACTCCACAGTTGTTGTGGCCCCACGCATTATAAGTAACATAAATATAATACGTACTCCACAGTTGTTGTGGCCCCACGCATTATAATAACATAGAATATAATACGTACTCCACAGTTGTTGTGGCCCCACGCATTATAAGTAACATAAATATAATACGTACTCCACAGTTGTTGTGGCCCCATATGATTTAATCATAACATTTCATGGCATACTTAACATGGCATACTTATAACATACATCATTGTATGACAGAAAAGATTATGTAACAGATAATTATTCATGAGAGATTAAATCATACGTAGCAGATAAACATGTAATGACATAGCATGACATGGCATATACGATAACATACATACATAAATGGTAGTTCTCTTACCCATCACACATACACAATAAACTGATAGTAAGTTAGAGGCTAACTTACCTCGATCGTCGCGTTCTATGAGAATAGAGTGCGAAACACGAGGAACTGCACAACAGCTGGAAGAGGAACACTCAAGTCCTTAAGATTTTCACTTCTGAACTAATTGTCATATTATGAGCACTTGCAACACCAGGCAACGTGAGGTTTCACTATACCCAGAAGAGATAATTTGACTTCAGAAAGCCTTTGCACTAAAACAAGTTCATTAAAATTATCAATAATAATCAAACAAACAATTCCTTTCTCAATCCATATACTCTTAGCCATAGTCAACCACAAGATGACACCAGTCACCCCGGACTATAATCCATACCATCACTGCTTCGGGACACTGTTATACAGTTTCCCAACACTACACCATACGCTCCATACTTCTCTGCTACGCCATCCAACCCTTCGTGACACGCCATCCGGTGTATCACGACTTAATACAGAGTACACTCACGTGAACTCTCTTCCATCCACACTACAAAACCCATCACTGCGATACATGTCTCACGGTGCATCGCTACGCGACACGGAGTACGCGCTACGCGTACTTCCTTCGCTACAACACTCATCAACACGATGCACATCACACGGTGCGTCACCATACAACACGGAGTACACTTCACATGCACTCCCTTCATTCTACACAATCAAACTCAACACTTCACAACCACACTTCGCTTCACAACTACGCAACGAATTCCACAAACACTAACTACACAGTCTACAGCCAACCAAAATAACTATGTTAAACATAAAATAACTAGAGATAGAAGGTTATACCATCGACGGGATAACCCGTGCGTCGCTCGTTGTTCGTCACGAACATGCGTCGGAGGAACGTACGTGGCGGCGTACGGTGGCTGTCCACCACATAAAGTGGTAGTTTGGGCTTGAGAAAGGCTAGGCGTGGTCTTGGAAGACTCATGATTTTACAGCTGTCGGTGAAGAACAAATTACGTGATTTACGGAAAAGATAATCTATACGCGTGATTCCAGATGAGGGTAAAGACGAGAGAGATGTGATTGCTGTCGGGAAATAATCCAAAACTGATAATTTTAGCGGGCTGTTACAATATGCATATACATTTATACATACATATACATACATACATATATAGTAGATCAGTTCCGCTACGTACAGTCGGGATGTGCAGCCGTGGGGTAAGCGCGCAGGCCATGTCAGTTAAATTGAAAAATAAAAAAAGGGACAAAATTAAAAAGTAAATAGAAATAGAAGAACTGAAAGAGGAAGTTCATGTGCTTCGTTTGAAAACTAGTGAAAAAAAGTCTGAGAGGATGGCGACAGGGGGAGAAGGGTGGGACTGGAACCAACGGAGAAGCGGGTCGTAAAGCATTCCCAAGGCGCCGATCATGGGTAAGTTGCCGACATTACCGATATCCCTGACATTCTCGATGCCTGGGGGTAGTTTAGGGTGGGAAGGGAAGGGAGGAATTAAGGTATAAGTGGAGGGGTGGGCAAAGAGGAGAGGGGCGAGGGTAGGGAGGTTCTTAGGGGTGGCCATAATGGTGAGGGAAAGTCCACGGAGGGAGACTTTGTGGGTGAGATCAAGGAGTGGGAGCATGTGGCCTCTTTTTTTTTTTCTTTTTTTTTTCAGAATATAAAGATACTGCACACTATGGTCATCCTACTACATAATTCGCCCCACAAGATCCAAAGATATCATCCTCAAACAACTTCATTTTTCTATACGTCATCCAAGCTAGATTCATAAACGTAAAAATGAAGAAAATCTTCAAACATCCATCAATTATTTATATCATGGATGAAGAATCCATAAAGAGGCTTACGGTTGTTGTTTGCCTAACAACCTCGATTCAACATGTTGTAGAACTCTTCAATTGATCTGTCTCTCAAGATTCAACCTTTCACAAAAATCCCTAATGAAAATTTCTGATTTCGCATTCAATCCATACAGTGGAAGTGTTTTGGATTTTGGGGATTTTAATTTAATTTGGAGGCTGAGGTGATGGGAACCAAGGTGGAGCTATCCTTAAAGATCCTTTGCAAGTTCCAGATGGGCCAATTACAAGATCAAGAGCCAAGAAGATCAAGGAAGCAATGCAAGGATTGGTGCAATCCACTTTGGAAGAAGCTAGGAAGGGCCCAACACTCAAGATGGGTTTGAAGGAAGAAGAACCGGTTTTGATCCATTTGATACAAGCTATGGAAGACATGACTTAGAGATAGGGCCTATTGTTGTTAAGACTCTCAATTTGTTTAAAGGCTTTTATTAATAGTTTAGAAGAAATGGGCTTGAGGATGCTTGGCCCACATATGTCTTATTTCTAATGGACTAGGGTTTTCTTTGGGAAGGCCTTGTATTTTGGCCAAGGGTTTATTTGGAAACTTATTATTTTACTAGGGTTTAGAAGTTACTGTACGGAGACATGATGAAATTGAGAAAGAACCAGAGGTAGTGAGACCAGAGTTGAAGAAGCCTGTGACTGTAGATGCTGAAACTACCAAGGGATACCAACCTGTGGTTCCCTATCCTCAAAGATTGGCAGCTGGCCAAAAGAACAAGTATCACACGGAGATCCAAGAAATTTTCAAGCAAGTAAAAATCAATATTCCACTCTTGGATGCCATACAACAAGTGCCTTCATATGCAAAATTTTTGAAGGACTTGTGCACAGTGAAGAGGAAGCTGAATGTAAAGAAGAAAGCTTTCCTGACGGAGCAAGTTAGTGCATTAATATTGAGCGAGACTCCTCAGAAGTTTGGAGATCCCGGCTCTCCCAACATTTCCATTATGATCGGCGAATCACGCATTGGGAGAGCTTACTTGATTTGGGGAGTAGTGTGAACTTGCTCCGTTCTCAGTTTATGAGCATTGGGATTGGGTGAGCTGAAAAAGACCTCCATCATGCTACAACTGGCTGACAGATCAGTTAAGGTACCGAGGGGTATTGTAGAGGACGTGTTGGTCAGGTGGACAAATTCTACTACCAGTGGATTTTGTAGTTCTTGATATGCAGCAGCCAGCCTCCACTATTTACCAAGCTCCTGTCATCCTTGGAAGACCATTTCTAGCTACATCAAACGCTTTGATTAATTGCAGAAGTGGAGTGTTGAAGTTACCTTTGGGAAATGGCACTTGAGTTGAACGTTTTCACGCTTGCAAGATGCCAACACATTTTGATGACACAAGTGAATTGAAGCTGTGGAGAGTTTGACATCAACAGAGTCTATTTGTTCAACCTCTCCTTTCTCTGATGATGATTATATTTTTCAAACATCTGAATATTTACTTGATGAGAAAATTGATCATATCAGTGAAGATGATTTTGAATTTCTTGATTATTTTGCAGATTCTTTACCACTTGAAGTACAATTTGCCGGAGCAAAATGGAAACCCCATTTCGAAGCTTTACCACCACCAGACATGCTTAGATCTTCAGAGGAAGAAGTTCCCCGATTGGAACTAAAACCGCTTCCTCAAGATTAAAGTATGCTTCCTTGGACCTGAAGAAGGCACTTTTCCGGTGGTGATTTCCTCAAAACTAAATCAGAAGGAGGAAGCCAAGTTGATTGAAATATTAAGAAAGCATCGAGGCGNAACTAGGGTTTTAGAAGTTACTGTAGACGCGGCGTACGACACTGTTCACGCTACAGTACCCGAGCGCTTTCATTAGGGTTTTTGGGGGTTGTCTATTTAAACAACTTATAGCCTCATTTGAGAGGCAGAATAAATGGCATTTCTTCTTGAACATTTGAACTTATCAAAGGTAAATCAAAACCTTTGTGGCGTTCCTCCTTTGTAATTTGGGTTCTTGAGACGGATTCTTCAATGGGTCTAGATTTTGATATAATCTAGGTTCTTGGAACGGGTTCTCATCGGGTCTAAATTCTCCATCCATAAATCTGAGTTTGGCTTTCTTGGGGTTGTTTTCCAATATTGTTGTTGGGTCTCAAAGCAAATCGATTGGGGTTCACATCATTTGGTATTCAGAGCAAGGTTTCCAATCAGGTGTAATTCTATCTTTTATTTATTGCATCTTTATTTCTAGGGCTTCATTGTTCTAAGGTTGCAAAAAAAAAAAAGTGCAGAAATTCGTTTCCTAGGGCTGCCAGATTACTATATCTTTTTGGTTTCATGTTCATCAACATTGGGTGGCTAAATTGCTTGTTTGAGGGCTGCCAAAATTTGCACCATCTATAGAGTTGGAAATTTCTGGGGTTTCTTGCATCTCTAAGTTTGTCAATTGCTTGGAGTGTTGTTTCTTTGATTCTCTTCTATTTCCTTGCCAATTTTTATGTGTTTGAATTCAATTGTTTGATTATTACAATTGAATATTGCTGTTTGTGATTGAATCAGTGAAAAAAAAAAAAAAAAAAAAATTCGAATTTTTATTGAGTCTTATTTTCAGAGGGGCTGCATACATCATTATAGTCAGTATCTTGCCTTATAGTTACCCTTCCATTCCTATATGTCCCTTGATTCTCTTGTTGTTTTCTTTTCCTTCCGTCATTCCGTCTGTCTCTTGGTTTTGTTTATTGGATAATTACTAGTTGGGATAAAACAAGGTTGTATTATCTTACTTAAAGTTCAATTAGTTCTTAAAGAACTTGAGTGGGGAATCTCTTGAGGTAAAAGGCAAGAGAGTGTGAGACCATTATCAAAAAAAAAAAAAAAAGTCAATTAAGAGTGAAACACGAGTGGAGTGCCCTTATTCGACTGCAAACATGTAAGGGAGCGTGTGAGGTCTTTTTCACTAACATTTGTTTTTTTTTTTGTCAAGCACGTACGATGTAACAGCCCGCTAAAATTATCAGTTTTGGATTATTTCCCGACAGCAATCACATCTCTCTTGTCTTTACCCTCATCTGGAATCACGCGTATAGTTTATCTTTTCCGTAAATCACGTATTTTGTTCTTCACCGACAGCTGTAAAATCATGAGTCTTCCAAGACCACGCCTAGCCTTTCTCAAGCCCAAACTACCACTTTATGTGGTGGACAGCCACCGTACGCGTCCGCCACGTACGTTCCTCCGACGCATGTTCGTGACGAACAACGAGCGACGCACGGGTTATCCCAATTGGTTGGACAATAGCCGACATCAAAGGCATTGATGCCGCTATATGTACCCACAGAATTCATCTTGAAGACGATGCTAAACCAGTTCGTGATGCTCAACGTAGGCTCAATCCTACCATGAAGGAAGTTGTGAAAGAGGAAGTGCTTAAGCTACTCGCAGTGGGTATCATTTACCCCATCTCAGACAGTAAGTGGGTAAGTCCAACTCAAGTGGTACCAAAAAAATCTGGTTTAACTGTCATACAAAATGAGAAAAATGAGTTGATTCCAACTCGAATGGTTACTGGCTGGAGAATGTGCATTGATTATAGAAAACTTAATTCAGCCAGTAGGAAGGATCACTTTCCTTTACCATTTTTGGATCAAATTTTGGAAAAAGTGGCTGGTAATGCATATTATTGTTTCTTGGATGGCTATTCTGGTTATTACCAAATTGCTGTAGCACCTGAGGATCAGGAGAAAACCACTTTCACCTGTCCTTTTGGCACTTTTGCTTTCACTAGAATGCCTTTTGGATTGTGTAATGCTCCAGCTACTTTTCAGAGATGCATGATGAGTATTTTTTCTGACATGATTGATGATATTTGTGAAATATTCATGGATGATTTCTCTGTTTTTGGAAAAAACTTTTAAAAGTTGTTTGCATAATTTGGCACGTATTCTCCAAAGATGTGAGGAAAAAAATCTTTTACTTAATTGGGAGAAGTGCCAATTCATGGTTACTCAGGGAATTGTTTTGGGACACATTGTTTCATCTGAGGGTATAAAGGTCGACAAGGCAAAGATTGAATTAATATCTAAACTTCCTATTCCTAGGACAGTTAGGGATATTCGTTCTTTCCTTGGTCACGCTGGTTTTTATAGGCGGTTTATTCAAGGGTTTAGTTCTATTGCAAAACCTTTGTGCACTCTGTTACAAAATGACATTGAATTTGTTTGGACTGATGAGTGCCAAAAGCTTTTGATACCCTTAAAAATTCGCTTACTACTGCTCCTTTTGTGCGACCCCCGCAGTGGGACATTCACTTTGAAATCATGACAGATGCGAGTGATTATGCCTTAGGAGCTGTTTTGGGTCAGCGTGTGGATAATAAACCATGTGTGATTTACTATGCTAGTAGAACCTTGAATGATGCCCAGAAAAATTATACCACTACTGAAAAAGAACTGCTTGCAGTGGTTTTTGCACTTGATAAATTCAGGGCTTATATTCTTGGTTCTCCTGTTACTATTTTCACTGACCACTCTGCTCTTAAGTATCTGTTGGCTAAAAAAGATGCAAAACCACGCTTAATCCGATGGATTCTATTACTTCAAGAGTTCAACATCAACATTAAAGACAAGAAAGGAGTTGAAAACGTGGTAGCAGACCACCTCTCTAGATTGTCATCATCTCCTTCTTCAATTGTCAGCCTCCCTCTTGATGATAGTTTCCCGGATGAGCAGCTGTTTGTGGTAAATAAAGCTCCCTGGTATGCTGACATAGTCAATTATCTGGTGACTGAGCAAATGCGTTCTGAATGGTCAACCCAAGATAAGCGTCGGTTTCTATCTGAGGTAAAACATTTCTACTTTGATGACCCTTATCTTTTCAAATATTGTTCGGACCAATTGATTCGAAGATGCATTCCTGATGATGAGTTTTCTTCAGTTTTGAAATTTTGTCATATGGGTGCATGTGGAGGTCATTTTTCAGCAAAGAAAACAGTGGCAAAAATTTTACAAAGCGGTCTTTATTGACCGTCTATGTTTAAGGATGCTTACAATTTTTGCAAAACGTGTGCGTCTTGTCAAAAGTTAGGAGCCATTAGCAAAAGAAACATGATGCCCCTTTCCCCCATTCTTACTTTAGAAATCTTTGATTGTTGGGGAATAGACTTCATGGGACCTTTTCCGGTTTCCTTTGGAAACACATATATTTTATTGGCTGTGGACTATGTTTCAAAGTGGGTTGAGGCCATCGCTTGCAAAACCAATGACCATCATGTTGTATTAAAATTTTTACAATCTTTGTTTGCTCGATTTGGCATGCCCAAGGTTATCATTAGTGATGGGGGTTCTCATTTTTGCAATAAACCATTTTCTACACTTGTAAAAAAATATGGTATTACACATCGAGTTTCCACCCCCTA
This sequence comes from Carya cathayensis, assembly GCA_011037825.1. Lineage (NCBI taxonomy): Eukaryota > Viridiplantae > Streptophyta > Magnoliopsida > Fagales > Juglandaceae > Carya > Carya cathayensis. The sequence goes on along the minus strand of QGSO01000801.1, from coordinate 209,299 downwards.
TCACCCCCAAACAAATGGGCAAGCTGAATTGGCAAATAGAGAAATAAAACTCATTCTGGAGAAAACGGTAAATCCTAATAGGAAAGATTGGTCGATTAAGCTTCTTGATGCTTTGTGGGCATACAGGACAGCTTTTAAAACAAATCTAGGGATGTCTCCCTATCGATTAGTTTATGGTAAAGCTTGTCATTTACCTGTTGATATTCAGCATCGAGCTCTTTGGGCCATAAAACATGTTAACATGTCACTTGATGAAGCTTCAGGGTTGAGAAAATTGCAGATTAATGAATTGGATGAAGCTCGTCGGAATGCTTATGACAACGCGCAATTGGCAAAGGAACGGATGAAAATTCTGCATGATCAGAAAATTCATCCAAAGCATTTCACAATTGGCCAGGAAGTTCTCCTTTACAACTCTCGCTTGCATATTTTTCCTGGAAAGTTGAAATCACGATGGAGTGGACCATACATTGTAAAGACTGTTCATCATCATGGTGCGGTAGACATTGTCAATCCGAAGAATGGTAATAGCTTCACTGTCAACGGACAACGTCTAAAGTCATTTCTGAAGGATTTTGATCCACATGAAGAGATCTTGCTTGTGCAAGATCCCAGGGAAGTGTTTTGATTCGTTTCTCCTTCTGTACAGTTTTCTTTACTTGCATTTTCTTTTATTTGTTCTTTTGCATTTGATTTTATTTTTCTTGTTGATTGTTTGTTTTGTTTGATTAGTTCTATGCACTCTGTTTCTTTCGTTCGATTCAGTGAGAACTATGTTTCTCACTAGTTAGGAGCGGAACGATAGCATAATAATAAAATAAAAAAAAAAAAACATAAAAACTGGAGATTTTATTTAAAAATGCGTTTACATAAACTTGAGTTTCTTAGCCTCAGCCTGGAGACGTTCATTCTCTTCATACAAAATCATGTCAGCCCTATTCATAGGAGCTGGCAAGCGGAATGAAGAACTTAATAAAGATTTCAACTGTTTATTCTGCTGCCGAAGGATTCCTTCCCTTGTATGAGACTCTTGAACAATGCGTTGCAGTACAGCAACTTGTTCTTTTAGCCTTTCAATCTCATGGTTTTTGGCTTGAACTCGCTGGGAAAAAGCAACAATGGAGGATGAGTAGCGAGTTCCGAGACTCACCAAATCATAGATAGCATCAGAGTCTGACTTATTAGCCATGCTGTTATTTTCTTGCTGCAACATGGCACCAATGGCAGCTGCAGAAAGGACAGGAGGTTGAGATGTAGAAGATTGAGCCATTGAGAAAGGGATTGAGAATTTAAGGCGAGAATGTTGAAGGAATGCAGATAAGCTATAGAAATAAGAAGAAAACTTGATGCGGATTGAATGGACTTTGAGATTGATTTTATAGAGAGAGCATAAAGAACAAGTCCGGAGCCTTCAATCTCATTTGTCAACAACATCAGGCATTTTTTTTCAAATCTCCAGCCACGCTTGTCGGGTCACGGACGGATCCACCGAAAAAGAAAAAAAAAAAAAAAATTAGTAATCTTTTGCTCATGTTCTCATATTCTCTTTTTGCAGGTACGATTTTTTTTGACGAAAAATGGATTAAGGAACATTGCTTTCATATTCATATCAGTTGGTAATCTCGTCCCAAAACTTTTTATTTTACTCTCTTGCTTGTTTTTATTTCTTTTGCTTTTTGTATCTTCTAACTTCGATAGAAATTTACTCCCTGTGTGCACTCAAGTATTTCAGGTGACATCTTTCCTCTTTACTCTTTCGTTTCAATATATGTTCTGCAGTATTTATCTTATTTTAATTCATGCCTGCATAACATATGTCGTCAAACATTCATTTGCTGAACATTGAGGACAATGTCAAATTTAGTTGGGGGGAGGGTTTTCTGTTGAAGTTTTCTATGGAAGATGTGTTAGTCAAAAAAAAAAAAAAAATGTTTAACATAAATGTGAGGAGTATTGAAACATAAATGTTTAACACACACTTCTGATTTTTTGTGAAATTTGAGTATCTTGGTGGAGTAGTTGAGCGGAATTATTTTGTGAAGATTTATTTTCAACCCTAAGCATAGAGCATGACTTATGATGCATCACATTTTGTTGAAGAGTGACTTGAAACACCGGGATGCGATATTTACAGAAATGAGAATTAGTATGATTTATATAGAATGAAGGGCAAGTTTTGAAAGAACATTTCGCACATGCTTACACTTGTAGTGTTCCTCACTAATGTTCATTGATTTAAAATAGGAGAAGTAAACTGCAGGACTACCGAGCCATGCCAAAAAGAAAAGAAAAAAAAAAAGAAAAAAAAAAAAAGAAGAATTAAAGGCGGCTTAGTGAACTTTCCTAAGTAAAAAGGGCTAGAAACAGTTACCCAAGACTTTGGGGGTTGAGTGTTCAACCTTTAAAAACAGAGCTGGCGTGAAAACTGCTAGTTCCTTAGGCTTTGAGGTAGTTAGAATCAATAATGATTAATCTTAAGGTTGAAAAATCCTTTGATAAATCATGCTTATTAATGAGGAACACACAGAGGTTTAGCCACACACACATATCTGAGTTCTAAGACATTTGCCCCAATTCTATGTGAACAATTGTTGAGACTTTTCTTGTGGATACAACTCCTGGTGTTGAATAGTCACGAATCAATTTTTGTGAGAATTCAGAATTATGCTTGATTGTTTTCGTTTGAATTTCGAGCTTTATGCAATATTCATCTCAATTAATTTTCACTATTTTGCTCAAGGGTTAGCAAAAAGCTAGTTGGGGGGTGTGATTGAGCTGAAATATTGCATATTTTAGCTATTTAAAACCAATGTATTTCAATTGCTTCGTGACATTATTTATTGGTTTTAGATGGAAAAATAGTTAATAAGCATAAATTCGAGTTATGATTTTTAATTGATTAATATCATGTTTATGCTTAATTTTATAACTATGATTTAATTGGACAATACTTCCTCACATATATAATATTTTTTTAAATAATCTATTTTCTTTCTAATTTATTTCGAATGTATTTTTATTTCTTTATTTTCAGCTTAAATAAAATTCACAAGATCAAACGGTGAAACTTTTACGTAAAGTCAAGAAGCAGTTTCACGCGTTGTCTGTGGGTGCTTTCGGTGGGCTAGTTGGACGTAAAAAGGAGATCCGATTCTGAGCCACGGCGCATGCTATATGAGTTTTTCAAAGCAGTAGATTTGGGCAGCCGAAAATGTTGAAAGAATTGTCGGAATGAAAATCATGGAGGCCGAGAACAATGGAAGAGCCAACAGGTTGATGATGGCATGGAATCCAAGTGTGCATCAAGTTGCGGTTGCTGGATTGTTAAATGCAACACTCTTCATTCCAATTTTCCATTTAAACAGTGTTTGGAGAGATTCCAGCAAGTTTGGTGATATATTTGATGAAGATTTCTTCATAAAAGCACTCAAAAGTCGTGTTGACGTGGTTAAAAAAATAGCTCCCAGAGTGGGGGCAAATACGTTTCAGTGCATCTTCGTTTTGAAGAGGATATGGTTGCATTTTCATGCTGTGAATATGATGGTGGGGAGGAGGAGAAACGGGAAATGGACATTGCACGAGAAAGAAGTTGGAGAGGAAAATTCAGAAGAAGGGGTCGAGTAATAAGGCCTGGTGTAAATCGGGTGGATGGAAAATGCCCTTTAACTCCATTGGAGGTCGGAATGATGCTCAGGGGCATGGGTTTTGATAATACCACCTCAGTCTTTGTTGCAGCAGGAAAAATTTATAAAGCAGAAAAATATATGGCCCCGCCATTACAAGCTGCTCCACATCCTAATATTGATCATGAATCATCAATGCATTCTGGAGTTATTGACATTTCTTCAAAGCAGCCACAGCTGGAACCTAAGAAATGTAATGCAGAAAAAGTCAAGCACCTCAAGCATCAATCACTCGGCTGGAACTTGTAACATGCAGTCAGCTCTTGCACATGCATGAACCACTCACTCACGGCAAATCAGCACATGCAGAACACGGCAAAATGCAGAAAATACTTGCACATGCATGAAAGCAATCCACGGCATCTTCACTTGGACAGCATGCACCGAAAGCAGCAGAAAAATAATGCAGTCAAGCAAGACCTCCAGAAGAAAATCAATCCACGGCATCTTCACTTGGACAGCATGCACCGAAAGCAGCAGAAAAAAATAATGCAGAAAAGTCAAGCACAAATGCAAGAAAATCAACTCACGGAAGTCAAGCTCAGCACATGCAGAAGAAGGTCTCATTCGGACAGCTTACACATCCACATGCATGAACTCAAGCATCAATCACGGCACCTAACTCAAACTCACATGCAGCAGCAACACATTCACATGCAAAATGAAGAAGCAAAGTCATTCACGGCAAACCAAAGAACATGCAGGAAGTATCACTCGGACAGCAGCAGAAACATATGCAGAGGAGAGGAAAGGAAACAACTCACACATGCTGCAACCCATGACAGCAAAGCATTCACATGCAACTCACGGATTGAAAGCTGGTTTGACAGAAAGCTCACCTCACATCCATAAAACCTGGACAGCATCTTTCACGGATGAAGGCAGCAGCAATTTACATCAGCAGGAAAACAAGCTGAAACCACGGCAGCACACATGCAGAACAGTTGAACAACACCTGCAGAAAAAGTCACGGCATGCATCATTCACGGATAGAAACAGCAAGCAGAAAATGAAGAAGCAGAAAACAGGACAGCACATGATGCAGAAAAACGTGGACAACAACCAATCTTGAGACAGCAACTCACGGCACACATGCATAAAAATGCAGAAAACAAAGCAAAGATACTCACAGCAACTTGCACCTGCAGAATAAACAATCAAAGCTGGAATTCATGCACCGAAATCAGCATAAATCACGGCCCTAATGAAACACATAAAAACTCTATAAAAGGATAAGAGGAGAGAACACTAAGGGAGTCTTCGGCTAGCATTAAAATTCTTGCTTTCTCTTACATTTTTCTGGAGAATTTTTGTTTTCATTTCAGACTTTATAAAGGGCAGTTTGAGATTTATTTTCTTGCTTTCTTGTTGTTTCTTTCTTCTGTCATTTACGTTAGAATGCATTAAAAAAAATACACACATAGAATTTACTCTAGACTTGAAAAAGAGTAGCACTAGTTTTATTTTTCTGCATTATGTTTTGTTTTGCTATTGTTTTCCATACCTAAACTAAGTATTTTGAATTCATTTTCCTTTTTAGTTGCTGGTTTAGACGTAAGATACACTTGTTGTCATTTTTCTGTTTTATGTTTTATTTTGGTCGGTGTATTTTTCTGAAGTTTACATAGAGGTAGTTTATTTTTTCTGTTTTCACTTCACATTAAAGGGATCGGTTTTGAGTTTATTTAGTAGCTTCTCATTCGGTTTTCATTCTCTTTTATTTTGCTTAGTAGCTTTGTCTTTCTTTTTCATTTACAGATTTTTTTATTGGCAGCTTATTAATTTTTTTTATTTTCATTTAGCATCTTTGATTTTCTTCTAGGTTGTAACTTTAATTCTTCTTCTTATTTTTTTTTTACTCTTTTCGTTTACATTGTAGCTTACATTTGGTTTTTGTAGCAGGCGGCTAGGTAGCTTATTGAATTTTATTTTCATAGTTTTATTTTAATTTGCTTGCTATAGTTGTTCGGCTAGTGGGCAACTATGATTTTTCTCATTATATGTTAATTTCTTCTATTGTTAGTTTAGAGATGGCAGCTTCATTTTAGTTTTCTTAGTTTATTTATTTATATAGTCTGGTTTGATTTATTGTTTAGTAGAGTGAGGAAAGAACGGAGAGAGAGTTTTTAACTTTTATCTCCTCTTTCAATTTTATGTTCTCATGCCATTTTTGTGTATTTTATTTTTAATGTTTATTTAATTTTCATAACTTTGTGTTGAATCTTTAATTTGGAGTTTTTCAATATTTAGTGCATACTTGTTATTTACTTTCTAATCTAGTTTAAATTCTTAATTTAGTTTTATTAATTTCTGAATTTAATCTATTAGTCAATTACATTCCAATCCGACAATCAAAAATCTAAAAACATGAATCTAGTCCATGACTAGTAAAATTTCCATCCATTGCACATACCATCCAATTATTTTCTCTTTGTGAAGTTTTTCACAATTTTTCAACGAGTTTAAATTTTGAGTAACTTTCCCTGAGGAGACGATCTAGGAATTATTCCTAATTATTACACGACATCCTCCTGCACTTGGGATAGCATTAGTGCTACTCATTTTTGAGTGAGTCATTATGCCTCTTAATCATTTTTTCATCTAAAACTAATAATAATGTAATGAAAGAATTAAAATATATTGGTTCTAGATATATAAAAATATGCAATATTTCAACTCAATCAATATGTCCACAGTAGTTTTTTCAATTCTTTTTTTTTTTTTTAAAAAGAATCCTTTTACAAATAAGCATAGAATGACCCATCGCCCAAAATCTCAACAAATCTCATCCCCTCCCCTCCGTCAGCCACCATCTGACACAGGCATCTAGGCCGCGCGGCACTAAAGATCCATTGTCAATGGTTTGCTTGCTTCACCTTCACAGAGCATGGGTAATGCAAAAAACTTTCTTGATGGCACTTTGACAAAGAAAATTATGCAGTGAATTAATTGTGCTACACAATGTTAGTACTTGCAACTTTGGTTTCCTACTATAAATCCAAGTTGTGAAAATCATATATGAGACCATAATTTTTCCACCAAAATTTTGATACTTGAATCATTTGGAAAATATTTTCCAGACCGTGGCGACTAGTTATCTAGTGCATAATGATAAAGCACCTCTACAACCTCAAGAATCCATGGCCAATGCAACAAGTGCTAGCTTCACCAAAAATCTCTTGGAGAAGATGAAGACATTGAAGAGAACTCCTAGTGCACAAAATCAATTAAGGAGCCCCATTTGATTTGATATATGGGACGTACAGTTACAATTCAAAGCCTGGTTCATTTTCATGATTTAAAAAATTGGTGATTGATTTCAGGTGATGGGCTTCGGTGGTCTTAGGGTTTGGCGTTGTTGATGTAGTCGACTGAATGACAAGGGGCTTTTGTGTTCTTCGGTGGTCTTTTAGACAGAAAAAAGGGAGAGGGAAAAGACCTTCAACCAGAGACTACTCTTTGAACTTAGATTTCTATGGATTGCCAAAAATGTTCTTGTTGAACAAACAAGTACCAAAATATCCAATCGAGCACTAGAAAGATAAAAGGCTTGAACAACGGAAACAAATCTCGACTTTAACTATATTTTCGGGAGAGAGGGTGGGAAACAAAGAGGTTGAAGAGGGAAAATTTTTTAATCTATTACACATGGACTGCCAAGTCAAGCAGGATTGGTGAAGTGGGATGTTGAAGCGGTGGGCTTAGCATTTTCCATATTATTAATGATCAACCTTGCAATTACAAGGTTGAGAGTGGATCTCAATTACAAAAAATAACCATAACATACAATTGACCAGGTATACCCATCTGGCTACAAGATGAATTCAGCCTTAATCTGATTCTAACCACAACAAGGGTTGAATTGTAAGTAGCTAATATACAGGTTTTTACATCTCCTAGAGTTCTTGCCTAAACTCTAGGGTTTAGAGTAGGAGATAGATATACATACAAAGTGGATCTGATCACAATATTTATTAAGCATTTAATGCTGCCAACAAACTTTACTCAGCCAGCCTTAAATGGTATGTGACTCACTATATGTGTATCTCTCTTGCACTCACTCTAGGCCCTATAAGGGAGGCCATCCCCATATCAGGCTGAACCACGTGAGCTCAGCCCACAAGGCACTGTTGGACCTTAGGATAACCCAACAATAGGGAATCAGTATGAAAGAATAGGACAGGCCGGGCCCATAGGTCAATATCTACCCAGGAAGGAGCAATGATGTATCACACACAAAATGTGAACTACTCAGTCCAAAGACCTAACACTTCTACTGGCCAACAAGCCGTGTATGCAAGGACAAGAGTGGCCACTGCCTTAGGTTACTGACAATTGGGCAAGCATGAAGAGTGGATGCGCCAAATCAACACCACGCTGCCTTTACTAAAGCGTGGGGTGAACATGCCATGACATAGGTCTAGGTCCATCAGAGTGGCCACAATCAAGCATGCAGGCTTGTTCAATGGTAGAAAGCCAGTAGACGGCATGTCCTAGGTACAATGTGGCAGAGGCATGATCAATTTGGCAAGGGATCACCTCTGCCAGTATATATACCCCCCTCCCCAAAGGGGCCTGGGGGTCTCTGGATATACCTTTCAAAATTCTCAACTACTTGCACTGACTTAGGCATCGGAGGTGCTTCTCACCACCACGAGCCCCCATTTCTCTCATTCTTGTAGGATCCAAATGGGGTATTGCGAAGTTGCTGAGGCTATGAAACACGACATCAATAGTGGTGGCGTCTATGGGATTCATCCGATAGAAGTATGTCCTTCGTATGTTGGCAACGACACATTCCCAAACCATGTGGAGGGAAGAAGACTAGTCTAGAACCATGGAGACAAGACTCACTGAAATGGGAGACACGATAAAGAAGTTGCTAGTGAAGCTAGGAGGCCTCCTGCAGGAAAATGCCGAGCTACGAAAAGTTAGCAAAGAACTAGCGGGAGGATGTAGCCACAATGAGCACTCCAAGTCAAGGTGCACCCCAAAGATTGCCACGGCCAAGGAAGAGAGATGTAGGATGCACCTTGAGCTTGGGGACAAATACACAAAAGTGGCCAAGTGAATGGGCGCGTCATCCTTCATAAACTAGTTGCTCACCATCACAGGCCTACCGTACAGCACAAAGGTTATGGATGTCCTCTCTCGCTGAAGTTCAAAGTCCCCAGATGGAAGTGTATGACAGGTTCACAAACCCCTGGAACACTTGAAGACATTCAAAGCTCACATGACCTTTCACGAGTTCTAGAGCGAGATCGCTTGCCGAGCCTTCCCACAGACACTAAAGGGGCAGTGAGGGCATGGTTTAGATCCCTACCACTAGGGTCCATTGATAGGTTCGGCAAGTTAGCCCGTCTCTTTCTAATGCAGTTTATGGCAAGCCAAAAATGGAGATGCTTGGCCACCTTCCTCCTAAAGGTAATGATGCATGACGATGTGAGCCTCAAGGCATACCACTGGTGATTCAATCGTGAGCTCATGACTACGAACGACCAAGATGAAAAAATCACCTTGGTGGCTTTGCCGGGGAAATCTAGCTACGAAATCCATTCACGACCAAGATAGCATAAAAGCCACGGCCTTGAAAGAGTTCATGGATTGTGCAACCGGCTTGATCAGTGCTGAAGACACCCTCCAAGCATTGACACCCCCTGGAAAAATGAGTTAGAACAGATGGATAAGAAAGTTGCGGGGCTAAATGGTGAGGCGAAGTGAACCGTGAGAGGAACAATAAGGGTTCACAGGAAGTCAAAGGAAGGAACGAGGTGCTAGCTTGGGCGCAAGGTGGAACCTGGGCACATATGAGTATGATCGTGGAAGGTGAACACCCCCAAGCTCACGTAAGGAACCTTAATTAGAAAACAACCGGCAGTTCGATGGCTCAAATTATTGGGAATGGTGTGCGAAATTAAGAATCAAGGTCAAATATTCCTCTCCAGAAAATCCACAATCCAACTAAAAAATTGAGGCAACCAACCAAAATTTGCAGAAAATCCTAAAGAAAAGGTTGGGAGAGAAAAATGAAGATCGGCGGAAGAGCTCCCAGGGGTCCTCTAGACCTACCGAACAACTTTCAAGACCCCCACTGGACAGATATCTTTCGTGCTCATCTATGAAAGCAAGGTGGTAATTCCAATGGAAATAGGAATGCCTAATTACCGAGTCCAACACTTCAACCCAGACCTCAACGACGAGAGACTAAAGGAAAATTTGGACCTCTTGGAAGAAATATAGCAATAAGCCAGGTGCAAACGGCAAATAATAAGAGAAAAGAGAAGCAATAATTCAACAAACGGGTCAGGCCGCATTCCTTTAAAGTAGGGGATCTGGTGCTGAAGCAAACTGGGGTGACCACCCAAGAAGAGGGAAAGTTAGGACCATGCTGGGAGGCATTGTACATGGTAACATCCAATGGTAGACCTGGGTCCAAATGCCTCAAAGATGATAAGGGACGCAAACACCCCCACCCATGGAACATCGAGCACCTTAAGAAGTACCTTCCTTAGAAATTACAATCTTACCTATGAATGTAAAGATTGCATTCTATGAATCAAGAGATATGAATGTTCACTCAACTTTGTTAAGGCTGGGAACCAACTAGCCAAGTCCCTTGAGTCACCACGAGGCAATGGTCAGGACAGAGCATTCCAAGCTCGCTTGCCAACCTTCATGACCAACAAGTTGAGTCCCTAGACTTCCCATGATGCAGTGGTCAAGCCAGAGCATCCCAAACTTGCCCAAATGGCCAGTCAGATACAAGTCTCTTGATTTGCCAACCTTAGTTAATAATAAGTCGAGTCCCTAGGCTCGCCACAAGGCAGTGGTTGGGCCATAGCATCCCAAGCTTGTCCAAATGGCCAGTCAAATACAAGCCCTCGACTTGCCGACCTTCGTGACCAACACACTTCCCTTGCAAAGTCATTTTTGTTCTATAAAATAAAATCAAAAATGAAAAAGGAATAGATTATCTTTGCCTTGCCTAGTCAAGATTACTCAAACCCTCACACTTCCCATACTTGGAGTTGGAACATCTCACTCTTTTTTAAGCACAATGTGAGTGTAGACTCCATGGTTTATGTTTGCCCAAAGTTACATTCTAGTGCGATGTGAGGAACTTATTTCTATCATATTAGTCATTAAGTATTTTCAATAAAAATTCATGAATGTTGTCCCAAGGGGGAGTCTAAACCTCAAATTGGCTAATACTAGTTGAACCTAATAGTAAAAGTCAAGCATCTCCCCTTGCCGTACATAGAGTTTCAATCTGTATAGAAAAATTCGGCATTTACTCATTGCAGAAAAAGACAAAACACTCTACATGGATCATATTCCTTAAGTCCTTATAGAAAAAGTCATTGCTCTATTCATTGCGGAAAATGATGAGCTATAAAATGAACACGCAAAGGTTTAAGCAAACTTATGTTCAGACGATCAACCTTTAAGCGCCCTTAGATTAAGTTTATGATTTTGGACATTAAATATTTATTATTATTATTATTATTATTATTATTATTATTATTATTATACTTTTAAATTTATTTATTTATTTATAATAGTTAGGTTTATTAAGACCATGGCACTTAGTTTCATTAATTATTAAGCATGAAGGATTCATGGAGCAAACCCATTAGTAATCTGAGTAAGGCCCTTAGAACTTTAGAATGTGAATTGGTTAGAATGTAATTTGGCCAAGACTTAGAAGGCTTGAACCAAGCTTCTTAAGGAATGCAAGCCTTGGTAGGATAAGGGTTGGCCCAAGTTTAAGAAAACATGGGGCCTTTTGGGCCTAACTTGGCATAGGCTTGACCCATAGCCCAATTATGTCAAGGTAAGCTTTTAAGCCCTACCTTTGTGGATCTTGAGGCCTCTCATAATCTCTCAAAATCTTAAAATAAAGGCTTCCCATCAACCAACACCCAAAGTCCATAAGCCCTTCACTCACACTCCTGGCCCTTTTAAGCCCAACAAGGTCCAAAGCCTTGTTTTCATTATCTTCACTCTTCAAATTGAAGCCCAATACACCATACCATGAGTTTCCTCAACCCATAGCAAACCCTAAGTGATTCTTTGAACCCAAATTAAGTTTTGAAATTTGTTTAAGACCATTAATCAACTTACCCATGATTAGAGATCTTTAAACCTTGTTTTGGAACTTAATTTTCTTTCTTAATATTTTTAGCCTTTCTGAGCAGAAATTTTCTTCTTTCATCATTTAAATGCATCATTCTTAAATAAACCTCCTCACAAGCCATTAAGACAAATGACACATCAAACCCTAAACTACACTATTCGACACACATGTGTGCCCTTTGTGTGCATTGGACTTTTTTGCCCTTAAGCTCAATCATTTTGTACCTTTTCCTCAAGGGCTTTATGGTCCTTAAACACCTCATAAGATCCATTTGGATCCAAACCAAGCCTTGGATGATTTTGTTTTCAAGAACCAAACTAAAACACCAAAACTGTTTTCACCTTGCACACTAGTTGGATGAGAACCAAGATGGTTGAGTTTCAACCTCCCTTCTGCCCATGGTTGAGCCACCACCCCACACCACCTCCATCACCACCCAATCTTCAAGAATCTCTAATGGTCATCATGAGAATTTGACCCATTTTTCCCACCCAAAGAAAACACAAAACAGAAGGCATCAAGCCACCCCCATTTCGTCAACCCACTTCCATTCACCCCTTTCATTTGAGCTGCCACTTTTTGATCACTTGGAAGCCAACCAAGAACCATTCCCCTACCTGAAAACCCTTCCAAATATGGCTTATTACCTGCCCAAAGCAGCCATGGAGAAAGGACAAGAGGGTGAGTCAAGGCCATGATCAAAACTGTCCAAGAAACCATCCTTGAACCCGTCAGCTTCATACTTGATTTTTGTTTGCTTTTCTTTTCTTTATTCTTTACCACGACCCGACCAGCACCCTTAGGATCAATATAGCACCTGAATTGATGAAGTCATGGTGATTATAGGGCACTGTTCACTCTGCACAAGTGGCACAAGATGATGGACAGCAAGCTGAAATTTCAGCTCCTTACACCACCGCACGAGTACCCAATCCTCAAGGGCTTAGGCCAATGTCTCCTCCCCCTTTTCTGCCTGTAAAAATACCCTCCACCCCCTCATTTCCTCCACACCTCAACTTCAGCTCCTCTTGAACTTTGAGACCCATCTTCCCCCTTAGTTCTTGAGAGAAGCCAAAATGTGTGTGTGAGCTTTAGTGATCTTGAAGTTCTTCATGTTCTTGTGTTGGAAGCTTGAGTGGGCCACGAAATTTGTAAGTTTTCTTGCCTTAGATCTTATTTTACATGTCAAGTCTTTTCTTCAAGTGTTAGAATAAATTTTGGCTAAGTTTAAATATGGTTACCATCCTTAATTCAAAACCGAGTTCATTAAGAATGGTTTAAGAGTTTAAATTATTTTAAGTGGAAATTTCGGTTATGGTATGTGTTAGTGTTTTATGACATGATTTATTAATATCTTAGAATAATCATTGAAGGTTTAATTTTGAAATTAGAAACATGCCATGATAAGTTTTAATTGTACCTTGTGTTGATCATCAAGCATGTATGGTTTTTACTTAAGTTAGGTTTAAGACATGAAGTTTTGATTTATTCACCTATGGTTGATCATTAAGCATTTAGAAAGCCATGTGATTGGTATAAAAATAAAAATACATACTCTCGGTGAATTTGGAAAGCATGCCTTTGTGATTTAGATTAAGAGCATCATGCTTGATTCATGGAGGATTAATGAAGATTTAGGATTTTAGCCATGATTAAGTGTTGGGATGAACTTTATCACCCAAGAATTTTCTTCTATCATGTCATTAAGGACTATAGTGATTATTTTTTATTTAATAAAATTGCCTAAGCATGCATTTATAGGGATCAATTGCTGAAAACACACTTAGGCATCAACTAGAGTGCATGCCACGGGTTGTGTATTTGAGCTAGTTCCACTTTGAATTTTACAATTATAAGGGTATAGATAGTTTTATAATATTAAAAATAAGAGGTCCATGAAGTTTGGTCAAATTTGAGATTCGTTTGCAAATAGTGAAAAATTTAGGGCCTTATTGGTAATTTTTTAGAGTTTAGGGGTATTTTTGTAAATATATATTTTTTTAAGCCTTTTGATTATAAAAATCTTCCCATAGTAGTATAAATCCTAACTTAGTATGAATTTTACTTTAGCGCCTACGAACTTTCAAACTCAAAAAGTTTGTAAGTTAGCTTCTAACTTACACCTTAAGCTAACTTACACCTTGATAAGTTATTTATGATTTATTGATAAATGCCACATTCATGTTATAATTGTCATTTTGAGCATAAAACATTATGTTGTATGATACATTTAATACATGAACACATGTCATGTGATATTTTTGTTACACACACACATGTCATGAACTGTATTTTTTAAACATAGCATGAAAATAATTTTTGTCATGACCACAAAGGCTAAGATGGGGAGTTATCCTAGTGAAAATCCTTTGTCCACTCTAGAGTGTTTCAGAATGGGTGGTAACCCCTAAATGTTATAACACCTAAGATTGGTGGGTGGACATGTTATGATGTTATGTTATGTTACGAATGCATTGAAAACAATTCTACAAACAACACAGTTTCAACATGAGTTGTACTATGGTCACCAACAGGTACTCACAGTGCATATGGGAAACTGTGATGATCCCACATGTTATGATAATACCACACATTATGATGTTACGATTAAGTGTGAATTGCTATTAATAATGAAATGTTATGATATTTTTCAGTTAAGTGGAAAAATGTTCTTTATGAGAAAATGTGTCTCAGTTTTTTTGAAAATGTTGAGAAATTTGGATGGGAGACATACACTGATTTTTTCGCATTACATGCATTTCATGTATATCATTCATAATGCATAATTTATCTTTATGCACGTTGGTTACTTAACTTACTGAGATTTCAAGTAAATCTCACCTCTTGTGGACCAACCCACTATCATTCCAAATGGAATGATACAAGTTGTGTCAGGACTCAAGGAGGATGGACTGGATGGAACGACAGATCCAACTAATTGAGGAGGAGCCAGAACTCAAGAAAAGACTGGGCCTTATCTTGATGTTCATAACACTGACCCTTCATGCTCTAGAATGCATGAAGCAGTTGATCTAGCTTTGGAGACTTTTATGATAAATAGTTCTACTAAGATTATGCTACTATTTGGCTTGAACTTATGATAGTTATTAATGAGTTATTAATGAATTTGGATGTTTTTAGTTATTTTGGCATAAATTTTATTTTGTCACCCTTAATCCGCTCCGAATATTATATTATGTTAGTTGCACTTATAGGATGCATTGCATAATATCTATCATCAACGGGAGTACATAACCTTGTGTTGCATGTTCCAAAACTCTAAGTCTCCATTCCATCCCAAGTGGAGGTTGGGAGCATCACACCCTAGTATAAAGTTTGCATTTTGAGGTAAAAGATGACTCATTTGGGAGTATCTATATGTCAAAAAAGGAAAAATATAGATAAGAAAAATTGATCATTGTGGTAAGCTACTTCACTCACACACCCACATAGACCATAGACTTTGGTCATGATGAATTTGTGGTGTGTCCACACTTATTTTTTGGTTCTTTAAGTTAAGTAAGAGAGTATATACCTCTTTCAAGGTTTGTTGTGTGATTGGTACATTGTGCTTGGACATTTGGTGCATTTAGGCAAGTGATTTGGCATCAAGAGAATTAAGTTGATTAAAAAACATTTTGAGGGTGTGGGTCGACCTTTATGTTATTTTATTTATATTTTATTTTTGTGACTGTTTTATTTCTCATGTTTTTGACATCTGGCATTTTCTGCATGTGCATAAAAAAAATTTTGGAATTTTTTTTTAAATTTTTCTGCATTTTTTATGCATATGGTCTAGGAGTTATGTTTCTAAAGGTCTGTTTTTGGTCTGAGAGTACTGGGACTCTGAGTCATAGACTCATGCGTGGCATGTTAAGTCACTAAGTGACTTAGGTTACTTGGTGTTTTCAATAGACAACCCCCCCCCCCCCAACAACCCCCCAATACTTCTTCTCACCCCACCCACAGAAATATCACATCTTCGTGCCCTAGCCGAACACCTCTTCCCACACCACCAGTGTTCTAGAGCACTTGGGCTTGGAGCACACCCATATTTGGGGACTTTTGACATTTGCTTTGACTTGTGATTTATGATTTTGCCACTTGATGTTTGGGTTGTGATTTGTGCGGGGTGTGATTGGGCTTGTGTAGTCAATGTATTTAGCAAGGATTTTTGGTGGGTTCATGGCTTTTACACTTCAGTTTTCATGATATGCCTACCAATTGTTTGATTTTTTGTCTCATCCAAATTTTATCATGCATTTTGTAACTTGTTTACATGCATTCATAATCATTCATCACTTTACTCCCATTGCATTCTAGAGTTGAGATGCTTCATAGTTGTGGGAGGGTCTTCTCAAGAGTTTTTTTTATCATATTCCCACATGGTAGTCAGCATTGGTCTAATTCTGATGACATGGTGGTTTAAGCCTTGTTAGATTAATGACAAAAAGGGAGAGTTAGAGGAACATTGGAGGAGCAGATTGATGGGGAGCATATTAATTTTTTGGTATTGTGAAATTTAGAAGGAATTGGAGTAAGTGTGTTGCTAAGGGGGAGTTGAATGAATTTTTTATTGTTCTGTTTAAGACAGTTTAATATTGAGGGGGAGAACTAAATTTTTAATTTTAAGCTGGTTTGCAAAAATTACTTTAGAAACTTTTACTTTGTGGTTTATTTCATTCAAGTTTATTTTTGCTAACCATCTTTTAATGGTGGACTAGAAAATTGTTAGACTTAGATTATTTTTAAACTTTTGATGCTAATGAAACTAATCTTAGTCAATGCTCTATGTCAATATTTTTGTTTCACGATTATTGTCATGGATTTTCTACTCAGTTTCTTGGTCTGCTGGCTTTGTTTTGACAGGTCTATATTATATTCATAAAAGCTTGATTTTGTCGCCAATCAGCCAAAGGGGGAAATTGTAGATGCAAGAGTTTGACTGGGACTAGGTGACTAATACGATTAGTTTGGATAGGGCTACATGACTAAAGTAATAGACTTTATCTTGTTGGGTTTGATATTTTGGATGAATGTAAAACATTTTGAGTTTATCTAAAGTTGTTTTGATTTTATCTAGAGGTTGTTAGGAAGAGTTTTAGATAAGTCAAAAGTGTAGAAGTTGAGTTCCAAGAGATAGATCTTATCCAGATAAGAGTTTGAATGTGAAATTGTCACTACTAAGAAATTAAGTATCAGGCATCAGCAAACCGTCAGAAGAACCTGTCAGCAAAATTTCACTATGACTTGGAAACTGCTTCCAGATATATATTTAAACTGTCCTACTAGTTAGGATTTGTAGAGATTCAATTCTAGAGATTTGTTATAGCACTTTTCAGTGCTTATTTTGGTGAGAAATATCCCTTGAGAATTTTCATGTTGTTTCTCTCAAAGAGTGTGATTGTGCTCCATTTTAGAGATTGAGTGATCATGATTTAAACATTGGAGTTTCAAGAGAAAAATCAATATTTAAAGATTGTCATAGGTTCTAACTGCTATTACAGTAGAGACAAATGGGTCGTTTCTCTGGTTAAGTTAGAGTATCAATTGAGAAAGGTTTTGTAATTGAAATTTACTTGTAATGGATTTTCAAATAATAAAATTGACTTTTCCGAATTTGGCTACTCCATAGAGTTTTACCTTTAAAGAGTTCTTTAAAGGGTTTCCCTTCAATACTAAGATTGGTGTTATGCAATTAATTTATTTTATGTGACTATGGTTTTATTATTAAATAATTACATGACTGTCGACTAACCAATTTGTTGAGTGAATTAGTAGATCTTTGTGTTACTATAAAGAGACATTTGAAGAATTTCAAATAGAAAAGATATATCTCATTTCTTGATAATATTCGTTTTATAAAGACTCTTTTATCTCATTTCCTAACTGATATCTTTTTGGTTTTCTTAATTTTGTATCTTTATATTATAGACTCGTCATTTTAGACTTTTGGGATAAGTACTGTTACTTTCATTCGTTAATAACAAACGCATCCAAAAGTTAGATAATATTGAATCTATCATGAAAAAGGCGATTCCCAACATGATGAATGATTCGACCACTTAATATGATCGAATTTTATACGATCCTAGATTAATTTGATGTGAAATATGCTCTTTCCTTTGTAATGTTTGCAGCTTTGTTGTTATTTAAAAGGAAAATAGATATGTTTCATGACGAATAGATGTTAGATCATCACACCACAAGCTAGCCAGATGCTAGTTGTAGATTGTAAAGGGGTTCGTAGTCGTGTTTTATGAATTGATTATTAGTTAGTCCCATGTGCTAGTACTGATTGCAATCTGTTATTCCTTTCCTGTCGCAGATCGCATTATTCCTAAAAAATTGTGGTTGCCGTATCTCGAATATATATCTGTTTCAATTCTTGCACATGAAAATCCTATTCTATGCTTATAAAATTGGTTTTTGTTTGTGTTTTCTTGTTTGGAAAGGGCTATAACATCTAACATCAAATCATGATTTGATTAACATTGACATTTCCAATACACAAGACATGAATTGCATGTCAAGATAAAGTTGGAATATATCGCATGTCTCGCCATAATAGTAACAATTATGCACTTGGCACCTAGCTCCCTGCCATCGCTCGGGTCCTTTTTGAAAGCCTATAAAAACCCCACGCTAGAGTTCTTTGAAATCGTACCAAAAGAAAGTCTATAAATCTTTTTGCCTTTGGCACCCAGCTCCCGGCCACCGCTCGGGTCCTTTTTGTAATAACATGACTCGTCTTCTGTTTCACATTCCTTTTAGTAATAGCATTACCAGTCATGAGTCTTCCAAGGAAGCGCCTCTCACTGAACAGCAGTTACGAGATCAAATTCTTAAAAAATACGATGTTAACCACGACGGTGGTCTCAGCAAGGAAGAGCTAAAGGCTGCCTTCCAATCCCTTGGTGCTTTTCTGCCCGGTTGGAGGGCCAATCGAGCGCTCCACCATGCCGATACTAATGGAGATGGATTGGTCAGTGGGGAGGAGCTCAAAGTTCTCATCCAGTATGCCAAGAAACATGGATATATACATATCCCTACTAATTGATAGCCAATCCATATAATTTATAGACATGTTTTTCCGAAAACCTAAAGGCGGCCACCTCCTTAAACGTTTTCAAGGTGTCGTACGTGCTTGTATGTGTTTTGGTTTTTTAATGTATGAAGAAGCAATGCTAGCTTCTGTGTGTTAGCATACTTATATTCCATGCATGCTTAATTCTATATGTGGGTTTTCGTTCATGGACCTGTCTAGTACTGATTAAATATTAGTCCTAGTCTATCATGCTTTTGATGGATTCGATCGCCAACAAATTATGGGTGGAGGGGGATCATGATGATTTAACAAATTGCAGAAAAATGGTAATTAGGGGTCTTTTTTTATAACAAACCATTTATTGATAAAGTTATAACAACCTTTGCAAAACTATTCTTGTCAGGCCAAATGGCTTGATAAACAAACATTGGAACATCAACCCACCACATTTCAATATTCTCAACATTTCAAGCATAACAGGCAAGCCTATAAGCTGCCTCATTTCCCATACGATGCACATGTTGAGTTTTATACTCGACAAATGGTTCTAGCATATGCTTTGTTTCTTTTAGCCAGTTCCCAATAGCTGAAAATGATTCTGTATCTTCTTGGAGCTCCTTAGCCATTAACAAACAATCACTTCCAAGAATTAGTTTTGAGAATCTCAAAGGAGCACATAGTTTTAAGCCACGAAGCATTTATTTTGCACTCCACATTGACTTAATATCTCTTTGAATTTATTTTGTTACATTCCTGCTAAAGGCCAAAGCAGTTTTTTCTTTGTTTATTTTCTGTCCAGATGCAAGCTCATACTGACTCAGCAAAGTTTGAATATTTCTTTTTGTAGTAGCATTTGCCTTACGAAAATAACAATATCATTGGCAAAAAGAAGGTGATTTATTCTTGGTGCTCCTCTGCAGATTCTAAGACCCAATACTGCTCCAATTTTTACAGCTTCTTGCAACAGGCTTATAAGACCCTCAGTGCACAACAAGAATAGGTAAGGGGATAGTGGATCCCCTTGCCTCAATCCTCTACTAGGAATGATAGGACCATTTGGCACCCCATTGATCAACACAGAAAATGATACAGATTGAACACATCTCATAATCAAGTGGACAATTCTACTATAAAATCCTAGCTTTTGCATTATCCCCCCCAAAAAATCTCATTTGACCCTATCATAAGCCATACTCATGTCTAATGTCAGAGACATATATCCTGTCTTCCCCATTCTTTTTTGCGTCAAGTAATATATTACTCATATGCAACAAGAACATTATCAGTTATTGGTCTCCTAGGTACAAAAGCACATTGAGAATTAGAAATCATACAAGGAAGCACATTTTTTAGTCTATTTGCAATTACTTTTGCCATAAGTTTATAAGTGACATTGAATAGACTAATGGGATGATAATCAGCAACCCTCTCAAGTGATTGTTTCTTTGGAATGAGAGAAATTAGAGTATGGTTTAAATCATTAGGAAACAAACCTGTATTAAGAGCTGGAAGCACAACAACAGTGACAACTTTTCCAATGATATACCAGTATTTTTTAAAGAAGGTAGGAGCCATTCCATCAAGTGTAGAGGCTTTTGCAGGGTGCATTTGTTCCAATGTCTGTGTTACTTCTTCAGTTGTAAATACCTTCGTGAGCTCCTCATTCATGGCACTAGATACCTTCCTCTCTATGCCTGTGTTACCGATCAGAAGCTTGGAAGTATTCCACTACTAGTCTGTCTCTTTGCTCTCCTTCTTGCCATTCACCTCTCTCATTTTTTAGCGTCCCAATGGGGTTCTTTTTCCTTCTATGGGAAGCTTTGGAATGGAAAAACTTTGAGTTCTGATCCCTTCCTTCAGGTGTAGAGCCTTCTACCTCTACTTCCACATTATTTCCTCCATTTCCAGCCACAACTGGACTTCTTCCCTAGTAGAATTATTATCAGCAATCTCTACACAAGTTGAATCTGCTTCTTGCATCTGTTCTAAACTCATTCTTGCTTTATTTAATTCGTGCGAAACATTCCCAAAGGTATTTCTATTCCAAATATCAAGTTTCTCTTTACAACATTGTATCATCTTCATTACCTCCCCCATTTTACTCCTAATTCCCTTCTTCCAGGACTCTTCAATGAACTATGCACATATTTCTTCTCTCACCCACATGGCTTCAAATCTAAAAGGTTTCTTCCTTCTCTCATACATAAACAAACCATCAGTAATTATTCATAGTGGTAAGTGATCAGATTAAGCAGTAGTACCATGAGTGACTACTGCTTGTGGGAAAATTTGGCATCAATGGTAATTTGCCATAAATCTATCTAATCTGTCACTAATACTATTTGTTCCTTCTCTCCTATTACACCACGTATATTTAGGGCATCTAAAGCCTAAATCAATTAAGGCACAGTTAGATAACACCTATCTGTAATCAAGCATCTGTTTTTCAAGTCTAGGTCTTGTTCCCCATTTCTTTGATTGATCTAAAATTTCATTGAAGTCCCCAAAAATCAACCATGATTTCCCATCCATTCCTGATAAAGATCTAATTAAATCACAAGTTTGCATTCTCCAGGTAGTATCAAGATGTCTATGAATGCCAGTAAGTTACCAATCTTTTGAATTATTAATATCATCTTCAATAAAAGCATCAATATGGAATTTAGAAAAACTAATTATAGATAAGTTAATATATTTCTTCCAAATTAACGTAACATCTCCACTTCTACCATCAGAATCTACCGAAAGGCAATTAACAAGACCAATACGATACTTACAGGATTCAATTGCTTTTAGTTTCTTGAAGGAACAAGATGTAGGGAGCTTCCATCTTGACAATTTCTCAAAGGATATGAATTCCCCGTGGGTTCCCAAGCCCACGGGAATTTCAACTCTGAATTTTTGATGGCTTCTGGTGGGGATGCGACCCATCCTCCGTCGATTTCTTGGGTTGTTCTTCTGCAATCTGAACATCTTTCGTCATTGCTATCAAAACACGTTCCGGAGTTCTCAGCAATTCATCTTCCCCTACAAGCTTGTCTCTTCTCTTTTTTCTCTTTGCATCTCCCGGGGTAAGTGTCTTCATGGTTTTTTGGAGTTTCATTTCGTCATCTTCTCTTCCATCGTGGACTACACAAGTCACTTGCATTATGGATCAGATCAACTTTGCAAGCAGGGTCTCCTCTTAATTAATATCTTGTCTTGGGCTTGCCATATCTTGGCCCAAGCCCATTGAGTTATTAGGAAAAATGTTGTCTTCTTCTTTCCATTGCAAATTTTCCACCACATTCTTATTTTCTTGGGAATCTTATTTTCCACCACTCCAAAATTCTTTCTGCCATGATCTTCCCGGATTATTTCTAGTATTTGAGTGGGACGGTTACCATTTAGATTATCAATTTCGGATTTGATGCCATCCTTTTTTTCCACCATTTCATAACAATTATCCAATGTTGCCATGATTTCTGTTTGAACTAGCGTCTTCCCTATTTCACATGCCGGAATGGGCGTTCAAAAAGTTTTTCATCAACAACTTTCTACTTTGTTCTTTTTTCCTAGCCCCTTCAGTTGGTGCTGCCAATACCACTAGCACGTAGCCATTATCTTTAAAGGAACATAACAAATCCATCTGGATCCTTCACAATCTTCCATTCCCCACAATCACTATGCCCATGCCCCAATTTTCCACAATAGTAACATAAGTCCAATAATCTTTCATATGTAAAGCGAATGCAACATGGATTTGAGGAACCAATAATGCTAATTTTTTCCTTTGCAATCAAGGCTTTGAGATATCAATACATGCTTGAACACGCATAAACTCTCCCCAAGTCATTTCTCCTTTCTCAAGGTCAACTTCTTCTACTCTTTCGAGAGCCCTACCAATTAAATTGCCTATATACTCTTTTTTAGCTATAAGCAGCAGGTCATGAATTCTTACCCAGAATAGTGCTTCAGTCAACTGGATTTGGTGAACTTGTTGTGTCCCTCCCATTTAACCAATTACACCAACTACTTATCCAATGTCCCTCCCATTTCACTCTCTCTTTATACCTAATATCTTGAAATCCAACCAATATTAAGACTAATTCCAAATCTTGGAATTTTATGTTCTTCACCGGACATCAAATTTTCTTCACGGTTTGTTTGAAAGCTTCCATATTATAGTGCTAGTCTGTCAATAGCTTCACCATCAAACACCTTTTGCCTCAAAGAATTGCATCGTGTAGCATATTCATTTCCACTTGGATTTCCTCTTGTCCCTACTTAGTCAGAGAAAGTTTCTCACAAAACCTTTCTAGCTCTTTCTCCATTGTATACTAATTCAGCACAAATAGAATCTCAACACTTTGTTAATTTTCTGTAAATTTGGCTATGAAAGCCCCTATACACAGATAGGAAGAAAACCTCTACTCTAGAGAGAAAACCTAGAGAGGCTATTAAAGATTGCCCCACCAACAACCCTTGGGAGGCCGGTGGTGGCCGCCTTGCAGATTGTTTAATCTCGATCGAATAAGGGGTGGATGATGATGGCCATTTTTTTATATATTATTAATATTTTGTCCTTTTTAATAAATTTTAGGGGGAGAGTACTTTTAGACAATTCATTTGAAAATTTTAGAATTTCCTCATATTTAACTGGTTATTTCGGACCAAGGGTGCAAATTAAAAAGGGTTGGTAGTTTCTGGTACTGTTAAGTTATTATTTTTAATAGTTTGGAATGTAAATTGAAAATGGGTAGTTGTTTGAAGGTCAAAATAAAATATCTTCTACTGTATTGTTGTCAGTTTGGGATTTTCTTTATATGAGTTTTTTAAACCTATGAATAGAACATCGATCAAGAATGATGACATGTCGGAGATTGAATATGGGGAAATTTAAAAAAAAAAAATGCTTGGGAATTTTTTAGCTATTCGTTTGAAGCTTTTTTACTTTTTATTTTTGTTTATATAAATTATCAAGGATCTATACCATGGCAAGGCATTCTTCCTACATTTATATATATAAATATATACATGTAGAGGGTGGGGATTCGAACCTAATTCTCCGAAAGTGCCTTGGCATATCATAATTGAGATAATAATTGAAACTTTTATTCAACATAATGTATAAAATAGTGCACGATAATTTATTATCATAAAAATTACTACTCTGTATATATAAAAATAATATTGTTTCACTCAAAACTCTCTGATGAAAAAAATTAAAAAAAAAAAAGATCGAGAGAATAAGAGATGAGAAGGTCAATAAGAGAGGTAGATTTTTAGGATTTCATCTTTACCATTATCAATTGTAATTGACTACAAAGCATATATTTGTATTTAATTATAATAAAAATACATGGGGATGTGATAATGTTAGTATTTTGATTGTTATGAAAATCAAATATCTTGATTTGACAATTATGAAAATCAAATCAAATTCTTGATTTGATATTATCTCCAACACATCATCCAATGACTTGCACCAAAATTTGCCCCCGATTGCATTATGGGACCGATCTCAAAAGATATAAGGAAATCGGTGTCCCTAAGAACGTGTGTATTAAATTCAATGAAGCACACTTAAGAATGAAAGAGATAAAAAAATAAAAATGAGGGAGAGAGAGAGAGAGAGAGAGAGAGAGAGAGAGAGAGAGAGAGAGAGAGAGAGAGAGAGAGAGAGAGAGAGCGTCATTGGCGTTCTTTTTTTTTTTTTTAACTAAGTGAGCTGAGCTTATTTCTTGGGCTTAGGTCTGATCACGGGTTCGGTCATGACAACAGTTTTGGATATGTATGAGAATAAGATGATCATAATTCAAGGAGTTTTCTTTCTTCAATAATTTTGCCTTTAAAATTTAATAGAACTTTGCTGTTTGTCGACCGGAGGGTAAGACAATGGGAGGGGTGGTGTCGGTCATGGGTGGCGCATGGCGACGCTGAGGGTGGATGAAGAAAACAGATGGGGAGAGAGGAGGGGTCCATTGCGCGGGAGGAGAAATAAGCAAAGGAAGAAGAGGAAAAAGAAAAGAGAAGAAGGAAAAGAAAAGGTGGGAAAAAGGAAAAAAGAAAAAAGAAAAAAGAAATGAAAGAAATGAGGTCCAGTCATTTCAACTTGGGTCACAAAACTGATTCAATGAAAATAATTTTCAAAACAGCAAGTTAAATAAAATAATTTAAATGAAGTGACTAAATAAAATAATCCAACAACACAATAATTTTAAAGCCCAAAACCTAATTTAAATCAAAAAGCAATTTAAATGTAAAATAATAATTAATATCAAGAAAGCACATCAAAAATAAATTCCATAATTTAAAAATGATAAAATAAATCCAACGAGAAATATATTAAAATTAAAACAAGAGAACCAATATTTAAATTAAAGAAAATAATCATTCAATTAAAATACATTAAAATATAGTGTGACGCCCCCAAATCCCCACATATAGACACGGGGAAAATCGAGACGTCCGGATGATGACAACACGGGTCACCACCCTATCACCAAGTGCCGAGTGTGTGTAAAAGTAAAAAATGTGCACGAAGAAACACGCAACGGATAGCAAAATCATATAACTAAGTACCAGAATTTTTCTTAGTTTAATACAAAACTGTTCAAATCATACAAAATAAAATATTACAAACTACAATTTACTTTCAAAGCCAACTACAAAGCATTGACTCCAACTCAGTACTCCGGCGGAGCCGCATCCTCAGTCTCAGCCTCCTCCTTTTCCTCGAACTCTGCACCAAAATCTACGGTATCAAAAATGGTGCCGCGGGTAAGTAAAATCCAAATACTACTAGATAAAAACATATTATAACTCAAACAATATGCATGAAAGAATGCAACACACATGTCCCATAAAAACCACATTTTTCCACATACGCCAAAAGTCCCATTTGGCCCAAAAACATTTTCCTTAAATATATCCTCGCCATTATCCCAGATAATGGCCTAAAGACCAGTCTCGTCATTTTCCCAGAAAATGGCCCATTAACCAAACCATCAGAGCACTGTAGGCGGGAATCGCAGGCGGGACTCTACCACCATCCCTGCTCACGACCATCCCTACGCGTGCACCATAGGCGAGAATCACAAGCGGGACTCTACCACCATCCCTACGCCACGTGCACCGTAGGCGGGAATCACAGGCGGGACTCTACCACCATCCCTGCTGACCACCATCCCTACACGTGCACCGTAGGCGGGAATCACAGGCGGGATTCTACCACCGTCTCTACTTACCACCGTCCCTACTCACCATCGTAGGTGGGAATCACAGGCAGGATCCTACCACCGTCCCTACTTACCACCGTCCCTACACGTGCCTCTGACTCAAACCAGTCAATCCAATCGTTCATATATACCATAAATCATTTCTCGCTTACAAGCCCAGTTTTCATTTACAAATACATGTACATGCATGCAACTACACGAAAACCCGGTTTTCCCTTTTTAAACATGAAAATGTGTGCAATATACAATGCAAACATCAAGGCACAAACATCTCAAACAAATATCAACATCAACCAATCAACTCCGTCCTCAATCCATTCGACCCCCGAACTCCTCAGACTCAGTCCGGAATCAACCAACCAGTCCAATAATTAATTGTAAGAGCAAAATAAATTTAAATCTAAAAGTAGAGTTTAGAAAATACTTATAGCGCTATACAGTATTTTTCGAAAGCTCGCGGCGTTGCAAACGGCGAAGGAAAAGCAACGTAACAGTGTATTTTACACTGTGGCCATGGGTAATAAATTACCCACTTTCGAACGGGGACAAACCAAGACACGAAATTGATAGGGAATGGTCTTGAGATATTTATGAAACTAAAGGAAGTGAGCTTTGGCCGTGGGTGGTAATGGAAACGGCGGTGGAAGTGCAAAAAGGGGCTGAACGGAGTTGAGCTCGTGGGAGCTGTTCCGGCAACGGATCGGGGCCGAAATTGGGTGGGTTAGGACGGCAAGAGGTAGGGGAAGAAGTGGTGAAGAGGTGGTGGCTGGAGGTGGAGCGATGGTGCTGGAAATGGCAAAAAGCCGTACGGCTTAGATGGGCCGTATGGGGTTAACGGCGGCTCGGATGGGGCTGGGATTTGGTGGGGTGGTGCACCGACCGGAGGGGAGTTGACCGGTGGGGCTGGTATCGACCATGGCGGGCGGACGGCAGTGGGTTGGGGCTGGTCAACAGATGGCGACGGGAAGGAGAAGAAAGAAGCAGCTCGCGCGCACGGGAAGAAAGAGGAAGAAGAAAGAAAGAAAGAAAAAGAAAGAAAAAGGAAAAGGGAAAGAAAAAGAAAAGAAAAAGAAAAAAGGGAAAAAGAAAAGATGAGGGAAAGAAATGAGGTCCAGTCCTCACTTCCGAAATCCAAAAACTGATCTGCTGAAAACGATTTTAAAAGCATAAAACGACTAAATAAATTAAACACAACATCAAATAAATTAAAAACCAATTAAAATACAATAATTTAAAATAAATAAACCAATATATTAATTAAATTAAAAACACTCCTTCAGCGAAAATACACGTAAAAGCGGGTCATCACATCCTCCCCCCGTTAAAAAAAATTTCGTCCTCGAAATTCGCAAGATCAACCATCAGCGCCAAACATATACAAGATACAACTCGAACATATTTGAGAGATACATATCATCGACAACTCCCAACAAATCCAATGGTTAATAACTTCACACCATAAATCACTAATATCAACGACGTATCTGCTTTACCTTTCAAACTTTCATCCCATTCCAACTTTGGTAACCCAGTAGCCACTTCCAAAGTTAACCATCCATAAGTCAAATTGCACGATCAAATGATTAATCTTCCATTAAAATTTCGAATCACTACTAAATCTTCAAAGTCGATACAAGATTTGAACTTCTAAGTATCTCCAAAAATCATGCTTTCGCGCGCACTCTAATAACTCATTCAAATACTTAAAGGCTATATCCTTAAAAATTAATATCATGAAGTACAAGCTCAATCCACACCTAATCACAAGAAAACCTTTACCACATTTCCATAGAAAATCGTATGCCTCCAAAAACCACAAATCTCCACTCATTCCTCAGTTGGCCATCGCTGCCCCAAACCAAAACCAACATTCCGCAAAAATACACTCATTGATTGATAACAGAAACCAGTACTAATCAACCTCCAGGCCCCAAATTGAAAACACATAACATCATCCCAAAATACACCCGTCTCTTCTAAAGATAAGGAACATCTCCAAAAAGGCCCAAGTCCTTCCTGGCCAACCAACGAGAGTGCCTATAACTTCTATCCGATATCCCATACTTCAAACTCATTACCTATATTTTGAATAACATCTAATCTTGCAATAACTAACTCACTATAAACTACCATTGATTTCACCTAGACATAATCGAAACGCTCATGGTAACTCACCCACCTACTTGTACTCTCAAAAACTCTAGTTTTAGTACAACTAATTCCTTCAATAACACTTCACAAATAAATCTCAAGACAGGCCATACTGTTTAAATCTTCAATCCATCAAAAACTATTAAACAACACCCATGGATCCTACTACTTTATTACTTCATACATATGATTATGCTACCCACCTTTGATGCATAAGTTTCAACTTCCAAGATTTATTACTTCATACACCACACATGGTGACCTAACGATCTCTTTTCAAGTTAAATAACCATATCCCCAATTCTCCCAACTGGATACTTGATCTCCAAAGAAAAGTATAGCCTCACCAATTTAAATTCCTATGAATTCAAGTCGCAATTAATTCTCAAAATAAACACAACAGTCGTTTCAAACCACCATCCCAAAGGGTAACCCGCTTCGACTGCACATTCCATTCAACTTACCAAACAACTCAAAGCCAAAAATCTCTTGAATTTAATATTACCACACAGATTCCTCTTCAACTCCTACCAAGCCAAAAATAGATGAGACTAGGACCAGCACTCTTCAAAATCCATACATACGTACCATTACTACTCATCGATCCCATGCACTCTTAGCCAACACCAAAAATCATTCAAACGTACAAGTGATCCATTATCACATTTCCATCATCTGGACTTATATCCTCAACTCATCAAGAATCATTCCTAAATCTACTCAACTTATATCCTTAAATCAGCAACCAGCCATTGCTTAAAGTTTGGTATCAAGAATGACCTTAAACCTGCTAAGAATCCATTCCCAAAAGTCTACGGATCATATAACCTCAAATTCAATCGTATTCAATACCAACACAAAATCTACTATTTCCAACACCCTGATGGACCTATACCTTTCGAATCGATAGAATCATTTCCTAAGATCTGCTACTACAACCTCGAGTTAACAATAATTATTTTCTAAACTAGCTCGATATCTTCAATCCTCAAAGAAATCTACTCTAGAAAAAATTTTCATATCAATAACTCAACTCTAATCAATCCCATTTTAATGGTTACAAACTAATCACTCACTAGAGTAGATCAAGCTACAACACTAAATCTGTAAAACAAAGAACTCACTTCCTATTATAAATCAGTCCTTCAATTCTACAATTCTAAAACCTTAAATCAAATAAGAATCATCTTCCGAAACTTCTAAGATCAATGAACTTACATCCCATAATAGAAAAAAGAAAAAAAAAAACTCCAAATCTTTCAAATTCTAAAACATTAATAGATAATAAATCATTTTATGAAATTCTCAAGATTGGTGGCTTTAATCTAAAACATTCACCTTAAAAGCTTGTAAAATCTAAAGCCCCAATTGCCACCTAATTACTCATCCGAATCACGAAATCTAAAACTCGAAATTTAATTATTTCCCCCCAAAGCTTGTCAAACCTAACACCTTAATTACCATAAACTTATTTTCCTAAAATCTATAAGGCCCCAAACTTTAAAACTTTGCTGAAACCTCATAAAATATATCCTTGAAATTTGTTGAACTTACAACCTACTACGTTATAGACCATTTCATAAACTCCACGGAACCAAAGAACTCAATTATTCTACTTCCCTAAAAGATCACCCAGATCATGTCATTCTCTCTTCTTGCTTGAATTTCCGATATAACTACCGGCCTTTCTTTTAATTTACTTCCCATAAATTCCAGATAATCACTATCTGGGAGTTGAAAGCTGATTACACGACTTCTACAATTAATACTCGCAGAATATTGGTACAGCCAATCCATCCCGAGGATGATATCAAAACCCAACAGCTTAAACACCACCAAATCAGCATCCAAGAACCTTCCATCAAAATTTAATGGGCAACCCAAGGCAACCTTGGAACACCATACCATTTCACCATTGGGTAGAGCCACTACCAAGGATTTCGGCAAAGGTTCCGTGACCAAATTATACATCCGAACAAAAGTGGAAGATACAAACGACTGTGATGCACCGAAATCAAACAAAGTGCAAGCATAAAACTCATATAAACGGACCCTCCCTGTAATTACTCCGGCATCATGGGTCGCTGGTGCCTCATCATCAAAATCTCCGGGTGTGACAGCATAAACTCGGGCTTGCACTGCTTGTCTTGGATTTGTTCTTCCACCTCTTCTACCTCCACGGCTTCCTTGAACTCTAATGGGGCACTCACGAGCAATATGTCCCACTTGGCCGCATCAGTAACACTGGGGTCCACCACTCAGCCGACACTCACCCTCATGAGCTCTATTACAAATTCTGCAAATTGGCACCCGTCCTCCCATACGTACACCTGAAGCCGCTTGAGGTCGGATCCCGGTCCGCTGAACAAATTTCTGAGGCGAACCTGAACTACTTCCTTCACCAGAAAAACTCCGCCTCTTATGTCCTGGAGGGGAGCCCATACTCAGATTATTCTCTCGCTCCACAAGAGTGGCCACATCCACTAAATCCTGAAAAGTTGTAATCTGGTGGCAAACTACTATTTTGCATATATCTGGTCGCAAACCTTAAATAAAATTCCCTTAAACACATCCTTAAAGTTCGCTGAACCTACACTCTCCTATCCTATAGCCTCGTTACATAAATTCTACAAAACCTTGACCTCAATCATCTTAAGCGACTAAAAGCTAATTCCTCTCCTCATTGCTACGTGAGTTCTCCCACCTTACAAAGATTGATTAAACCATGACATTCCCTTCAAACCTCAACATCATACAAGCAAACCACATCGCTAAAAATTCAAACCTACTACACTAAATGTTCATGCCTAATAATAGTATCCTCGATTATACTGCCTTCCTCCCACAACACAACCCTTGACCCCTTTTAAGAAAAACGAATAAAACCAACAACATAAAACCAAAACCAAACCCGAAACCAGATAACAAGAAAACAAAAAGGAACCAGCATGCAATAACGTAACTAAATAAATAAACACAAGCAAACTAGCTCCAATAAATTCAAAACAAATAAAACACGTCAAATAGAAACTTTACTTAAAATAAATTTTAAAACATAACTTTAAAAACATTCTGGTACTACCTACGGGACATGTGGTTTTACCCAGAGCCAAACCGTTCCGATACCACCTGTGACACCCCCAAATCCCGACATACAGACACGGGGAAAATCGAGACGTTCGGATGATGACAACACGGGTCACCACCCTATCACCAAGTGCCGAGTGTGTGTAAAAGAAACAAATGTGCACGAAGAAACACGCAGCGGATAGCAAAGTCATATAACTAAGTACCAGAATTTTTCTTAGTTTAATACAAAGCTGTTCAAATCATACATAATAAAATATTATAAACTACAATTTACTTTCAAAGCCAACTACAAAGCATAGACTCCAACTCAGTACTCCGGCAGAGCCGCATCCTCGGGCTCAGCCTCCTCCTCTTCCTCGAACTCTGCACCAAAATCTACGGTATCAAAAATGGTGCCGCAGGTAAGTAAAATCCAAACACTACTAGATAAAAACATATTATAACTCAAACAATATGCATGAAAGAATGCAACACACATGTCCCATAAAAACCACATTTTTCCACACACGCCAAAAGTCCCATTTAGCCCAAAAACATTTTCCTTAAACATATCCTCGCCATTATCCCAGATAATGGCCTAAAGAACAGTCTCGCCATTTTCCCAGAAAATGACCCATTAACCAAACCATTAGAGCACTGAAGGCGGGAATCGCAAGCGGGACTCTACCACCATCCCTGCTCACTGACTCACTCAAAAATGAGTAGCACTAATGCTATCCCAAGTGCAGGAGGATGTCGTGTAATAATAAGGAATAAATTCCTAGATCGTCTCCTCAGGGAAAGTTTACTCAAAATTTAAACTTGTTGAAAAATTGTGAAAAAACTTCACAAAGAAAAGAAAAAAAAATAAATTGTATGTGCAATGGATTGAAATTTTACTAGTCATGGACTAGATTCATGTTTTTATATTTGTTTGTCGGATTTTAAATGTAAATGACTAAAAGATTAAATTCAGAAATTAATAAAACTAAAATACG
The DNA here is from genome assembly GCA_011037825.1 of Carya cathayensis. NCBI lineage: Eukaryota > Viridiplantae > Streptophyta > Magnoliopsida > Fagales > Juglandaceae > Carya > Carya cathayensis. Next base: position 176,993 of record QGSO01000801.1, on the reverse strand, counting down.
AACTGAAAATTGAAAATACACAAAGATAAGAAAGATTAAAGAAATGCGAAAAAAAATAAATAACACGTAATAAGTAAACAAAAAAAAATAAATAAATAAATAAATTACTCAACGAAATATCCAAAATAAATAAATAAATAAAACTAAAGCTGCCGAAAAAATGAGACTTGTTCAACAAAAATTAATCTAAGCAAAGCCATAAAAATGAGTCTGACTACTAAGCTCTGGACAATGATATCGTAAAACAAGAAGAGAAAAGAAAAAAAATAAAGACTGGCCGCCGAATGAAAATTAAGAGAAAAGAAAATAACTCCACAAATGATGACAATGAAAGGTAAAAAGAAATGAATCCCGGCGTCCAAAAAAATAAAAAATAAAACTCAAGATGCCAAAAACAAAATCAAATATGCCGAATGCCACAACCAAAAGTAAAAAAATTAAATTCTGAATGAAAATTAAATTCAAAGTTCTTACCTTCCATCTTTAACTAATGCTTCAACGTAAAAATAATCGTCCGTCTACCATCAAAATAGAGAAACAATAAAAATACAACAACTAGCCGCCTCCCACATAAGGTCTGGAATTCTACTGCAGAAGCTAAAGAAGAACCATTAAATTGATCTCTCCTGCTTCTCTAAAGAAATCCCAACATAAAGAAAATAAAACTGAAAATAAAATGAGGCTGAGAAAACAAAGTAAATAAAATAAAAAAAACAACTGTCCAACCTACGATATGAACGAAAAATAAATAAATTAAAACTCTACTTTACTGCACCTTCATCTAAATGAAAACAAGAAGAATAAAATAAGCCGCCTCTGTAAACGAGATGAAAAGAAATAAAATTCAAGACTACCCTACTGCTATGGAGAAAAAAAAAAATAAAGAAACTTCGTCTAAAAAGAAAAAAAAAATAAATTACTCTACTGTCTCTAGCTAAACGGAAAAGTAAAGTGATAATAATCTACTCTACTGTGCTGCGCCGAATGTAAAGCCAAAAGAAGACTATGAAAATCTACTGCTAGTGTCCAAAACAAAAAACAAAAAAACAAAAAAACAAGGTAAAACTAATGTGTAAAAGAAAAAAAAAACTGCCGCCTCCAACGTAACATGAAAAGTATGTATATCAAAAACATAAAGCTGCCGATTCTTCTGTTTTTCTAATGAAGCAAAAAAAAAACAGAGGGTTCCGTCCAAACGAAAATAAACTAGAGCTAAGCTTCCCAAGAACAAGATGGAAATGGAAACGGAAAGTAGATAAAATAAAATAAGGTGCTAAACGAAAGAAGATTCAAACACTGAAAAAAAAAAACGTAAAAGAAGAAAAGAAGAAGAATTTTTTTTTGGTCTGAAACGCCGAACAACAAAACAGAAAAACACTTGAAACAAAAGAAAAACAGCTAGTTCTTGCAACGTAAAAAAAAATATCAGTTCTGCTATCTTCCCTCTCCTCTTCTTCCCTTCCTTTTATAGAGTTTTCATGTGTTTCCTGCTGAATTGCTGCTGCTGTATTTCCGTGATTGATGCTTGAGGTGCAGGTTTAATTTTCTTCTGCTTTGCTGAACTGCTTTGTTTGTTCTGCATTTTTTCTCGTGTGCTGCATGTGCCGTGGGCTCCAGCATGTGTAAGAGTTGCCGTGAAAGACTTTCTCGATCTGCTGCTTTGTTGCATTTGTGAGCTGTCCGAATGAGACCTGCATGTGTAAGAGTTGCCGTGAGTTGCATTGGGGTGCCATGATTTCAGCTTGAGGTGAAGGTTGGTCCAAGTTTTCTGCTGCATGAGCTGTGGAATTCTGCTGCATTAGGTGAGTGATGCTTTCGGTGCCGTGTATGATCTGCATCTCTTTTATTTTTCTGCTGCTGTTTTTGACTTTTTCTGCATGCTTTGAGTGATGCTTGTGTGAACTGCTGTAGGTTGCTGTGAGGTTTGAGTGATTTCAGCTTGAGGTGAAGGTGCTGTCCGTGGTCCAAGTTTTCTGCTCCTCTGCATATGCATGTGTGTTGAGCTGTTGCCTTCCTGCATGTGTGAGTGGCAATTCTACCCGTGATTGATGCTGTCTACTTTCTGCATGTGCCTTCTATCCTCTGCTTGCTGTTTCTATCCGTGAATGATGCATGCCTACCAAGCGTTCAATAACATCTTGTAGCAAGGGAGGGATGGATTCTATTTTCTGATCTTTAGAGGTTCCTACTGCATTATCCTCTTCTGGAGGTGCATCTGCAATAGGGAGACCCAACTGAATCATCTCTCTTCCACGTCCCTTCATAGGCCTCTTTGAAACCACATATGTCTGACCTGCTTGAAAATGTCCTCTTTTTCCTGAAGCCCTCAGATCATTTACTAGTGAAACAAGCCTTTGTACTTCCAAGTCATCAAATAATTCTTCATAGTGCTGCAGCCCGTCAACCACATTGACCGCCTTCTCGTCAAACATCTCAGTGCCAACATAAGTTTTTGGGACAGTACCAAGATTCTGCTTCTCATTCCAGTTTTTTTTTTTTCTGGTGCGAATGATTTTCTTTGGAATGTGAGTTGCCACAAACCATTCGTTCCCGATTTCCAGCATCTATTTTCTCACTATGACATGCTTTCCCATAGACTCTCGCAAGATTGGACAACGTGGCGTGAGCTCAGGTGGATCAAATGTCATAATCACAAACCTAACCACAAGCTCTAGTTCAGAAGCCAGAAACCCATCTTCCAAAATGACTCCAAGCAATACAACCAACTTCTCCAAAACAGGAACTTCGACGTCACCCCTCAGTGCATGGAAACTAGATGCTCAAGAAACCCCAAGAGTGCAATCTGAATTGAAACCGAGGCTGTTACCCACAATGTCCAATCCAACAAGACATGCTCGACCATATCTGCATTTGACAAGACAATGCAATTTGAAGTTTCAGCAGACATATAAAAAAAAAAAAACTCTCAAATCCTCATCCGAAGTATCACGGGGAATGCCGCCTATGTATACTTCATAACCATGCGGAGGAAAAGAAATGAACATGAAAGTCCCCTGATCAAGCACGCACGGCTTCTCCAATCAATCAAGCGCCGAAACTATCCTTAATTTCTGCACCCAATTCCGTCTCCTCTTTACGTCCAACTAGCCCACCGAAAACACCCACAGATAACACGTGAAACTGCTTCTTTACGTAAAAGTTTCACCGTTTGATCTCGTGAATTTTATTTAAGCTGAAAATAAAAAATAAAAATAAAAAATACATTCGAAATAAATTAAAAAGAAAATAGATTATTTAAAAAATATTATATATGTGAGGAAATATTGTCCAATTAAATCATAGTTATAAAATTAAGCATAAACATGATATTAATCAATTAAAAATCATAACTCGAATTTATGCTTATTAACTATTTTTTTTCATCTAAAACCAATAAATAATGTCACGAAGCAATTGAAATACATTGGCTTTAAATAGCTAAAATATGCAATATTTCAGCTCAATCACTCACCACCATCCCTACGCGTGCACCATAGGCGAGAATCACAGGCGGGATTCTACCATTATCCCTGCTCACCACCATCCCTACGCCGCGTGCACTGTAGGCGGGAATCACAAGCGGGACTCTACCACCATCCCTGCTGACCACCATCCCTACACGTGCACCGTAGGCGGGAATCACAGGCGGGATTCTACCACCGTCCCTGCTTACCACCGTCCCTACTCACCACCGTAAGTGGGAATCACAGGCGGGATTCTACCACCGTCCCTGCTCATCACCGTAGGCGGGAATCACGGGCGGAATTCTACCACCGTCCCTGCTTACCACCGTCCCTACACGTGTCTCTGACTCAAACCAGTCAATCTAATCGTTCGAATATACCATAAATCATTTCTTGCTTACAAGCCCAGTTTTCATTTAAAAATCATTTCTTGCTTACCAATAAATAATGTTACGAAGCAATTGAAATACATTGGTTTTAAATAGCTAAAATATGCAATATTTCAGCTCAATCACACCCCCCAACTAGCTTTTTGCTAACCCTTGAGCAAAATAGTGAAAATTAATTGAGATGAATATTGCATAAAGCTCGAAATTCAAACGAAAACAATCAAGCATAATTCTGAATTCTCACAAAAATTGATTCGTGTCTATTCAACACCAGGAGTTGTATCCACAAGAAAAGTCTCAACAATTGTTCACATAGAATTGGGGCAAATGTTTTAGAACTCAGATATGTGTGTGTGGCTAAACCTCTGTGTGTTCCTCATTAATAAGCATGATTTATCAAAGGATTTTTCAACCTTAAGATTAATCATTATTGATTCTAACTACCTCAAAGCCTAAGGAACTAGCAGTTTTCACGCCAGCTCTGTTTTTAAAGGTTGAACACTCAACCCCCAAAGTCTTGGGTAACTGTTTCTAGCCCTTTTTACTTAGGAAAGTTCACTAAGCCGCCTTTATTTCTTCTTCGTCTTTTTTTTTTCTTTTTTTCTTTTTTTCTTTTTTTATGTTTTTTTTATGTTTTTTTTTTCTTTTTTTTTTTTTTTTTTTTTGGCATGGCTCGGTAGTCCTGCAGTTTACTTCTCCTATTTTAAATCAATGAACATTAGTGAGGAACACTACAAGTGTAAGCATGTGCAAAATGTTCTTTCAAAACTTGCCCTTCATTCTATATAAATCATACTAATTCTCATTTCTGTAAATATCGCATCCCGGTGTTTCAAGTCACTCTTCAACAAAATGTGATGCATCATAAGTCATGCTCTATGCTTAGGGTTGAAAATAAATCTTCACAAAATAATTCCGCTCAACTACTCTACCAAGATACTCAAATTTCACAAAAATGCCAGAAGTGTGTGTTAATCATTTATGTTTCAATATTCCTCAAAAATTTATTTTTTTATTTTTTTTTATTTTTTTTTTAGACTAACACATCTTCCACAGAAAACTTCAACAGAAAACCCTCCCCCCAACTAAATTTGACATTGTCCTCAATGTTCAGCAAATGAATGTTCGACGACATATGTTATGCAGGCATGAATTGAAACAAGATAAACACTGCAGAACATATATTGAAACGAAAGAGTAAAGAGGAAAGATGTCACCTGAAATACTCAGGTTGTTGGTTGCTAAGAAGATACAAAAATCGTACCTGCAAAAAGAGAATACGAGAAAATTAGCAAAAGATTACTAAATTTTTATTTTTTTATTTTTTTATTTTTTATGTTTATTTTTTATTTTTTTTTTTATTTTTTTTTTCGGTGGATCCGTCCGTGACCCGACAAGCGTGGCTGGAGATTTGAAAAAAAATGCCTGATGTTGTTGACAAACGAGATTGAAGGCTCCGGACTTGTTCTTTATGCTCTCTCTATAAAATCAGTCTCAAAATTCATTCAATCCGCATCAAGTTTTCTTCTTATTTCTATAGCTCATCTGCATTCCTTCATCATTCTCGCCTTAAGTTCTCAATCCCTTTCTCAATGGCTCATTCTTCTACATCTCAACCTCCTGTCCTTTCTACAGCTGCCATTGGTGCCATGTTGCAGCAAGAAAATAACAGCATGGCTAATAAGTCAGACTCTGATGCCATCTATGATTTGGTGAGTCTCGGAACTCGCTACTCATCCTCCATTGTTGCTTTTTCCCAGCGGGTTCAAGCCAAAAACCATGAGGTTGAAAGGCTAAAAGAACAAATTGCTGTACTTCAACGCATTGTTCAAGAGTCTCACACAAGGGAAGGAATCCTTCTGCAGCAGAATAAACAGTTGAAATCTTTATTAAGTTCTTCATTCCGCTTGCCAGCTCCTATGAATAGGGCTGACATGATTTTGTATGAAGAGAATGAGCGTCTCCAAGCTGAGGCTAAGAACCTCAAGTTTATGTAAACGCATTTTTAAATAAATTCTTCAGTTTTTATGTTTTTTTTTTTTTTTTTTTTTAATTTTAATTCTTTTTTTTTTACACAATGTTATCGTTCCGCTCCTAACTAGTGAGAGACATAGTTCTCACTAAATCGAACGAAAGAAACAGAGTGCATAGAACTAATCAAACAAAACAAACAATCAACAAGAAAAATAAAATCAAATGCAAAAGAACAAATAAAAGAAAAAGCAAGTAAAGAAAACTGTAAAGAAGGAGAAACAACTCAAAACACTTCCCTGGGATCTTGCACAAGCAAGATCTCTTCATGTGGATCAAAATCCTTCAGAAATGACTTTAGACGTTGTCCGTTGACAGTGAAGCTATTACCATTCTTCGGATTGACAATGTCTACTGCGCCATGATGATGAACAGTCTTTACAATGTATGGTCCACTCCATCGGGATTTCAACTTTCCAGGAAAAATATGCAAGCGAGAGTTGTAAAGGAGAACTTCCTGGCCAATTGTGAAATGCTTTGGATGAATTTTCTGATCATGCAGAATTTTCATCCGTTCCTTTGCCAATTGTGCGTTGTCATAAGCATTCCGACGAGCTTCATCCAATTCATTAATCTGCAATTTTCTCAACCCTGAAGCTTCATCAAGTGACATGTTAACATGTTTTATGGCCCAAAGAGCTCGATGCTGAATATCAACAGGTAAATGACAAGCTTTACCATAAACTAATCGATAGGGAGACATCCCTAGATTTGTTTTAAAAGCTGTCCTGTATGCCCACAAAGCATCAAGAAGCTTAATCGACCAATCTTTCCTATTAGGATTTACCGTTTTCTCCAGAATGAGTTTTATTTCTCTATTTGCCAATTCAGCTTGCCCATTTGTTTGGGGGTGATAGGGGGTGGAAACTCGATGTGTAATACCATATTTTTTTACATATTAGGATTTACCGTTTTCTCCAGAATGAGTTTTATTTCTCTATTTGCCAATTCAGCTTGCCCATTTGTTTGGGGGTGATAGGGGGTGGAAACTCGATGTGTAATACCATATTTTTTTACAAGTGTAGAAAATGGTTTATTGCAAAAATGAGAACCCCCATCACTAATGATAACCTTGGGCATGCCAAATCGAGCAAACAAAGATTGTAAAAATTTTAGTACAACATGATGGTCATTGGTTTTGCAAGCGATGGCCTCAACCCACTTTGAAACATAGTCCACAGCCAATAAAATATATGTATTTCCAAAGGAAACCGGAAAAGGTCCCATGAAGTCTATTCCCCAACAATCAAAGATTTCTAAAGTAAGAATGGGGGAAAGGGGCATCATGTTTCTTTTGCTAATGGCTCCTAACTTTTGACAAGACGCACACGCTTTGCAAAAATTGTAAGCATCTTAAACATAGACGGCCAATAAAGACCGCTTTGTAAAATTTTTGCCACTGTTTTCTTTGCTGAAAAATGACCCCACATGCACCCATATGACAAAATCTCAATACTGAAGAAAACTCATCATCAGGAATGCATCTTCGAATCAATTGGTCCGAACAATATTTGAAAAGATAAGGGTCATCAAAGTAGAAATGTTTTACCTCAGATAGAAACCGACGCTTATCTTGGGTTGACCATTCAGAAGGCATTTGCTCAGTCACCAGATAATTGACTATGTCAGCATACCAGGGAATTTATTTACCACAAACAGGTGCTCATCGGGAAAACTATCATCAAGAGGGAGGCTGACATTTGAAGAAGGAGATGATGACAATCTAGAGAGGTGGTCAGCTACCACGTTTTCAACTCCTTTCTTGTCCTTAATGTTGATGTTGAACTCTTGAAGTTAATAGAATCCATCGAATTAAGCGTGGTTTTGCATCTTTTTTAGCCAACAGATACTTAAGAGCAAGTGGTCAATAAAAATAGTAACAGGAGAACCAAGAATATAAGCCCTGAATTTATCAAGTGCAAAAACCACTGCAAGCAGTTCTTTTTCAGTAGTGGTATAATTTTTCTGGGCATCATTCAAGGTTCTACTAGCATAGTAAATCACACATGGTTTATTATCCACACGCTGACCCAAAACAGCTCCTAAGGCATAATCACTCGCATCTGTCATGATTTCAAAGGGAATGTCCCACTGCGGGGGTCGCACAATAGGAGCAGTAGTAAGCGAATTTTTAAGGGTATCAAAAGCTTTTTGGCACTCATCAGTCCAAACAAATTCAATGTCATTTTGTAAAGAGTGCACAAAGGTTTTGCAATAGAACTAAACCCTTGAATAAACCGCCTATAAAAACCAGCATGACCAAGGAAAGAACGAATATCCCTAACCGTCCTAGGAATAGGAAGTTTAGATATTAATTCAATCTTTGCCTTGTCGACCTTTATACCCTCAGAGGAAACAATGTGTCCCAAAACAATTCCCTGAGTAACCATGAATTGGCACTTCTCCCAATTAAGTAAAAGATTTTTTTCCTCACATCTTTGGAGAATACGTGCCAAATTATGCAAACAACTTTCAAAAGTTTTTCCAAAAACAGAGAAATCATCCATGAATATTTCACAAATATCATCAATCATGTCAGAAAAAATACTCATCATGCATCTCTGAAAAGTAGCTGGAGCATTACACAATCCAAAAGGCATTCTAGTAAAAGCAAAAGTGCCAAAAGGACAGGTGAAAGTGGTTTTCTCCTGATCCTCAGGCGCTACAGCAATTTGGTAATAACCAGAATAGCCATCCAAGAAACAATAATATGCATTACCAGCCACTCTTTCCAAAATTTGATCCAAAAATGGTAAAGGAAAATGATCCTTCCTACTGGCTGAATTAAGTTTTCTATAATCAATGCACATTCTCCAGCCAGTAACCATTCGAGTTGGAATCAACTCATTTTTCTCATTTTGTATGACAGTTAAACCAGATTTTTTTGGTACCACTTGAGTTGGACTTACCCACTTACTGTCTGAGATGGGGTAAATGATACCCACTGCGAGTAGCTTAAGCAAAAAAAAAAAACTCTCAAATCCTCATCCGAAGTATCACGGGGAATGCCGCCTATGTATACTTCATAACCATGCGGAGGAAAAGAAATGAACATGAAAGTCCCCTGATCAAGCACGCACGGCTTCTCCAATCAATCAAGCGCCGAAACTATCCTTAATTTCTGCACCCAATTCCGTCTCCTCTTTACGTCCAACTAGCCCACTGAAAACACCCACAGATAAAACGTGAAACTGCTTCTTTACGTAAAAGTTTCACCGTTTGATCTCGTGAATTTTATTTAAGCTGAAAATAAAAAATAAAAATAAAAAATACATTCGAAATAAATTAAAAAGAAAATAGATTATTTAAAAAATATTATATATGTGAGGAAATATTGTCCAATTAAATCATAGTTATAAAATTAAGCATAAACATGATATTAATCAATTAAAAATCATAACTCGAATTTATGCTTATTAACTATTTTTTTTCATCTAAAACCAATAAATAATGTCACGAAGCAATTGAAATACATTGGTTTTAAATAGCTAAAATATGCAATATTTCAGCTCAATCACTCACCACCATCCCTACGCGTGCACCGTAGGCGAGAATCACAGGCGGGACTCTACCATTATCCCTGCTCACCACCATCCCTACGCCGCGTGCACTGTAGGCGGGAATCACAAGCGGGACTCTACCACCATCCCTGCTGACCACCATCCCTACACGTGCACCGTAGGCGGGAATCACAGGCGGGATTCTACCACCGTCCCTGCTTACCACCGTCCCTACTCACCACCGTAAGTGGGAATCACAGGCGGGATTCTACCACCGTCCCTGCTCATCACCGTAGGCGGGAATCACGGGCGGAATTCTACCACCGTCCCTGCTTACCACCGTCCCTACACGTGTCTCTGACTCAAACCAGTCAATCCAATCGTTCGAATATACCATAAATCATTTCTTGCTTACAAGCCCAGTTTTCATTTA
>QGSO01000801.1:0-163453 GCA_011037825.1 Carya cathayensis | reverse complement strand
AAATAAATAAATAAATAAATTACTCAACGAAATATCCAAAATAAATAAATAAATAAAACTAAAGCTGCCGAAAAAATGAGACTTGTTCAACAAAAATTAATCTAAGCAAAGCCATAAAAATGAGTCTGACTACTAAGCTCTGGACAATGATATCGTAAAACAAGAAGAGAAAAGAAAAAAAATAAAGACTGGCCGCCGAATGAAAATTAAGAGAAATGAAAATAACTCCACAAATGATGACAATGAAAGGTAAAAAGAAATGAATCCCGGCGTCCAAAAATAAAAAATAAAACTCAAGATGCCAAAAACAAAATCAAATATGCCGAATGCCACAACCAAAAGTAAAAAAATTAAATTCTGAATGAAAATTAAATTCAAAGTTCTTAGCTTCCATCTTTAACTAATGCTTCAACGTAAAAATAATCGTCCGTCTACCATCAAAATAGAGAAACAATAAAAATACAACAACTAGCCGCCTCCCACATAAGGTCTGGAATTCTACTGCAGAAGCTAAAGAAGAACCATTAAATTGATCTCTCCTGCTTCTCTAAAGAAATCCCAACGTAAAGAAAATAAAACTGAAAATAAAATGAGGCTGAGAAAACAAAGTAAATAAAATAAAAAAAACAACTGTCCAACCTACGATATGAACGAAAAATAAATAAATTAAAACTCTACTTTACTGCACCTTCATCTAAACGAAAACAAGAAGAATAAAATAAGCCACCTCTGTAAACGAGATGAAAAGAAATAAAATTCAAGACTACCCTACTGCTATGGAGAAAAAAAAAATAAAGAAACTCCGTCTAAAAAGAAAAATAAATAAATTACTCTACTGTCTCTAGCTAAACGGAAAAGTAAAGTGATAATAATCTACTCTACTGTGCTGCGCCGAATGTAAAGCCAAAAGAAGACTATGAAAATCTGCTGCTAGTGTCCAAAACAAAAAACAAAAAAAAAAAAACAAGGTAAAACTAATGTGTAAAAGAAAAAAAAAACTGCCGCCTCCAACGTAACATGAAAAGTATGTATATCAAAAACATAAAGCTGCCGATTCTTCTGTTTTTCTAATGAAGCAAAAAAAAAAAACAGAGGGTTCCGTCCAAACGAAAATAAACTAGAGCTAAGCTTCCCAAGAACAAGATGGAAATGGAAACGGAAAGTAGATAAAATAAAATAAGGTGCTAAACGAAAGAAGATTCAAACACTGAAAAAAAAAAACGTAAAAGAAGAAAAGAAGAAGAATTTTTTTTTGGTCTGAAACGCCGAACAGCACAACAGAAAAACACTTGAAACAAAAGAAAAACAGCTAGTTCTTGCAACGTAAAAAAAAATATCAGTTCTGCTATCTTCCCTCTCCTTTTCTTCCCTTCCTTTTATAGAGTTTTCATGTGTTTCCTGCTGAATTGCTGCTGCTGTATTTCCGTGATTGATGCTTGAGGTGCAGGTTTAATTTTCTTCTGCTTTGCTGAACTGCTTTGTTTGTTCTGCATTTTTTCTCGTGTGCTGCATGTGCCGTGGGCTCCAGCATGTGTAAGAGTTGCCGTGAAAGACTTTCTCGATCTGCTGCTTTGTTGCATTTGTGAGCTGTCCGAATGAGACCTGCATGTGTAAGAGTTGCCGTGAGTTGCATTGGGGTGCCATGATTTCAGCTTGAGGTGAAGGTTGGTCCAAGTTTTCTGTTGCATGAGCTGTGGAATTCTGCTGCATTAGGTGAGTGATGCTTTCGGTGCCGTGTATGATCTGCATCTCTTTTATTTTTCTGCTGCTGTTTTTGACTTTTTCTGCATGCTTTGAGTGATGCTTGTGTGAACTGCTGTAGGTTGCTGTGAGGTTTGAGTGATTTCAGCTTGAGGTGAAGGTGCTGTCCGTGGTCCAAGTTTTCTGCTCCTCTGCATATGCATGTGTGTTGAGCTGTTGCCTTCCTGCATGTGTGAGTGGCAATTCTACTCGTGATTGATGCTGTCTACTTTATGCATGTGCCTTCTATCCTCTGCTTGCTGTTTCTATCCGTGAATGATGCATGCCTACCAAGCGTTCAATAACATCTTGTAGCAAGGGAGGGATGGATTCTATTTTCTGATCTTTAGAGGTTCCTACTGCATTATCCTCTTCTGGAGGTGCATCTGCAATAGGGAGACCCAACTGAATCATCTCTCTTCCACGTCCCTTCATAGGCCTCTTTGAAACCACATATGTCTGACCTGCTTGAAAATGTCCTCTTTTTCCTGAAGCCCTCAGATCATTTACTAGTGAAACAAGCCTTTGTACTTCCAAGTCATCAAATAATTCTTCATAGTGCTGCAGCCCGTCAACCACATTGACCGCCTTCTCGTCAAACATCTCAGTGCCAACATAAGTTTTTGGGACAGTACCAAGATTCTGCTTCTCATTCCAGTTTTTTTTTTTTCTGGTGCGAATGATTTTCTTTGGAATGTGAGTTGCCACAAACCATTCGTTCCCGATTTCCAGCATCTATTTTCTCACTATGACATGCTTTCCCATAGACTCTCGCAAGATTGGACAACGTGGCGTGAGCTCAGGTGGATCAAATGTCATAATCACAAACCTAACCACAAGCTCTAGTTCAGAAGCCAGAAACCCATCTTCCAAAATGACTCCAAGCAATACAACCAACTTCTCCAAAACAGGAACTTCGACGTCACCCCTCAGTGCATGGAAACTAGATGCTCAAGAAACCCCAAGAGTGCAATCTGAATTGAAACCGAGGCTGTTACCCACAATGTCCAATCCAACAAGACATGCTCGACCATATCTGCATTTGACAAGACAATGCAATTTGAAGTTTCAGCAGACATATAAAAAAAAAAAAACTCTCAAATCCTCATCCGAAGTATCACGGGGAATGCCGCCTATGTATACTTCATAACCATGCGGAGGAAAAGAAATGAACATGAAAGTCCCCTGATCAAGCACGCACGGCTTCTCCAATCAATCAAGCGCCGAAACTATCCTTAATTTCTGCACCCAATTCCGTCTCCTCTTTACGTCCAACTAGCCCACCGAAAACACCCACAGATAACACGTGAAACTGCTTCTTTACGTAAAAGTTTCACCGTTTGATCTCGTGAATTTTATTTAAGCTGAAAATAAAAAATAAAAATAAAAAATACATTCGAAATAAATTAAAAAGAAAATAGATTATTTAAAAAATATTATATATGTGAGGAAATATTGTCCAATTAAATCATAGTTATAAAATTAAGCATAAACATGATATTAATCAATTAAAAATCATAACTCGAATTTATGCTTATTAACTATTTTTTTTCATCTAAAACCAATAAATAATGTCACGAAGCAATTGAAATACATTGATTTTAAATAGCTAAAATATGCAATATTTCAGCTCAATCACTCACCACCATCCCTACGCGTGCACCGTAGGCGAGAATCACAGGCGGGACTCTACCATTATCCCTGCTCACCACCATCCCTACGCCGCGTGCACTGTAGGCGGGAATCACAAGCGGGACTCTACCACCATCCCTGCTGACCACCATCCCTACACGTGCACCGTAGGCGGGAATCACAGGCGGGATTCTACCACCGTCCCTGCTTACCACCGTCCCTACTCACCACCGTAAGTGGGAATCACAGGCGGGATTCTACCACCGTCCCTGCTCATCACCGTAGGCGGGAATCACGGGCGGAATTCTACCACCGTCCCTGCTTACCACCGTCCCTACACGTGTCTCTGACTCAAACCAGTCAATCCAATCGTTCGAATATACCATAAATCATTTCTTGCTTACAAGCCCAGTTTTCATTTACAAACACATGTACATGCATGCAACTACACGAAAACCAGGTTTTCCCTTTTTAAAACATGAAAATGTGTGCACTATACAATGCAAACATCAAGGCACAAACATCTCAAATAAATATCAACAGCAACCAATCAACTCCGTCCTCAATCCATTCGACCCCCGAACTCCTCGGACTCAGTCCAGAATCAACCAACCAGTCCAATAATTAATTGTAAGAGCAAAATATATTTAAATCTAAAAGTAGAGCTTGGAAAATACTTACAGTGCTATACAGTACTTTTTGAAAGCTCGCGGCGTTGCAAACGGCGGAGGAAAAGCAACGTAACAGTATATTTTACACTGTGGCCGTGGGTAATAAATGACCCACTTTCGAACAGGGACAAACCAAGACACGAAATTGATAGGGAATGGTCTTGAGATGTTTATGAAGCTAAAGGAAGTGAGCTTTGGTTGTGGGTGGCGGTGGAAACGGCGGTGGAAGTGCAAAAAGGGGCTGAACGGAGTTGAGCTCGTGGGAGTTGCTCTGGCATTGGATCGGTGCCGAAATTGGGTGGGTTAGGACGGCAAGAGGTAGGGGAAGAAGTGGTGAAGAGGTGGTGGCCAGAGGTGGAGCGGCGACGCCGGAAATAGCAAAAAGTCGTGCGGCTTAGATGGGCCGTATGGGGTTAACGGCGGCTCGGATGGGGCTGGGATTCGATGGGGTGGTGTGCCGGCTGGAGGGGAGTCGACCGGTGGGGATGGTGTCGACCACGGCGGCCAGACGGCAGTGGGTCGGGACTGGTCATCAGACGGCGACGGGAAGGAGAAGAAAGATGCAGCTCGCACGCACGGGAAGAAAGAGGAAGAAGAAAGAAAGAAAGAAAAAGAAAGAAAAGGAAAAGGGAAATAAAAATAAAAGAAAAAGAAAAAAGGGAAAAAGAAAAGATGAGGGAAAGAAATGAGGTCCAGTCCTCACTTCCGAAATCCAAAAACTAATCCGCTGAAAACGATTTTAAAAACATAAAACGACTAAAATAAATTAAACACAACGTCAAATAAATTAAAAAACAATTAAAATAAAATAATTTAAAATAAATAAACCAATATATTAATTAAATTAAAAACACTCCTTCAGCGAAAATACACGTAAAAGCGGGTCATCACATATAGGGTATCACACTCCTCGTCGACTCTCCATCTCTTTCTCTCTTCGTGTATTCCGAGTCTCTCTCTCTCATCTCCCTGTTTTGTTTCAGTTGTCATGCGCTGCCACACCTAGTGTCGAGTTTCATAATTGTTGATTCCATAAAGACTCATTGCACCCCGTCACACACATATTGCCTATAAGTTCCTTTTGCCCCTCCTTTTCGCTCTCTTAGTCTCTCTGTCCCTCTCATCTCTCTATTACTCTCTCCCACCAACTACACCTTTCATGATGTCACCATGACAGAAACTCCACTGCATTGCCACAAAGTCCATTTGAAGACTGCTTCAAGCTTAGTGAGGTATCCTCTATGCCCATGTACTTGTCATTCCAACTAAGGCTAGTTTGGGGTTGTTGGTTAATTAGCCTATGCTTGGAGTGTGTTAT
Organism: Carya cathayensis; assembly: GCA_011037825.1. Lineage (NCBI taxonomy): Eukaryota > Viridiplantae > Streptophyta > Magnoliopsida > Fagales > Juglandaceae > Carya > Carya cathayensis. Next base: position 158,092 of record QGSO01000801.1, on the reverse strand, counting down.
TAAGTTGAATGTTATGCTAGTTTTATTAATTTTGTTGGTTGATTGGTGGCTAGAAGGTTGGTTTTAAGTGTATCCCAATAGAGGGAAAGTAAATTTGTTGGATTGTTAATATGGTATTGCTAAAAATTAAAATGAAGAATTTGGGTGTGCATGTCTTGGGTTGTCAAAAATTTCCAGTTGATGCTTGTAGTACTGAGTAAATTGTAGTCAAATTAAAGGAGTTGATTTTTTTACTTTTGAATGTCTGATCAGATGGATGCTAGATTTAGGGAATTTATGGCAAATTTGGTTTGTACAAGTGTTAGTGTCACATTTGGGTTAAGTGAACGCACTTGAAAGAGATAGAATTGGAACCATAGGATTATTGTTGTGGGATCATTTAGTATTTTTTGTCTTATTTTAGAGGTACAAGTTTATTTTTGTTAACGTATAATTGTGTTAATTATGTTTGGGTGACAATTGATAGTCTCTTGACAATGTTGTGATGAAAGTTAGCAATGCTAATTAAAAGTTCAATTAAGCAGTGCTCTTTTTCTAGATTTTGTCAAAAACTTACTCATGTTGATTTTGTGAAAAACTTGTATATTTTTTAATGAAATCAGCAACGGTTATTTTCTACATTAGCCTTAGTATCTGATTATTGAAACATGATATTTATCATGACTAGTGTAGACATAAACAATTTTTATACTTTGTTTCTCTACTGTATAAAATGTCAATATGAATTCTGAAACTTCTATTCGATTATATGATACTAACTATTTAAAATATTATTTCTATTATTGGACTCTATCTGAAAACCATAAGATTCTATTCTACTTTGGTTACGGGCGCTACCACTGGTTATAATAGTGGCATCTAATTTCTAATATTGCCACGACTGTATAATGGTTGCCTCTGATTTCTAACCTTGTCACAGGTGTAAAACGGTGGCCTATATTTGGAGTGCAAAGATTTATTTTCTACTTGGATATTTTCAGAATTCACAACCCTACCACAGGATAAACATAACATCTATTTTGAGTGCAATCCCTTTGATGACAAAGTCACTTTTTCAGCTTGGCTAATCGCAGATGTCCACAACCTTGTCATGGGGGTAAACAAGGTCTCTATTTTTTTTTTCTAGGGTTGTTTTAGTACACTTGTGCCTAAGGTCTTTTGTATATTTTATTATTGATAAACAAATATTTTTGAGAATATCGCTACCATTTTTAAGAATTGTAATATAACTATTAGGTGGCATAAGTGAATTGGTGAGATTTGTAGCGTTGAGTTTTTTTTTTTTTTTTTCTAATCTCTCTGGAAGGATTTTTTAGGCATTTGATTTTGGAAGATTAATATTGGATCAAAGTTTTATATTTTTTGGATTTTCTATTAAAAGGCTCTCCCCTAGGTACCGGGCATGATATAAATTAGAGCCAGTCTTCTCTCTTCCTTCTATTCTCTCTCGACAAGGTGGGAGCACAAGAAAAAAGAGGTGAAGTTTGTTTTTGAGTCCCGACGTACAGTTTTGATACTGTAAGGGGGTGTGGGCTTCCTAATTCAGTGAGCTAAGTTGAGGAAGGGTTACGATGGATGACTTGGAAGAAAAGTGGAGGCATTTTCGGTTATCGGAGGAGGAAGAGGAAAGTATAGTGGTGGATGAGGCATCTTTAACTTTTTCCCTCAGAAAAGGTGAAAGAAGCCTGGTGGGAAAGTTGTGTTCTGATAGGGTGGTGAATAAGGACGTGATATATAATACCATGTCCAAAATATGGAGGGTGAACAAGCCGTTTTAGTTCCAAAGTATAAGTCCAAATTTGTTCGTGGTAATGTTTGAAGATGAAGCAGACATGGAGAAAGTGAAGCTGGGAAGACCATGGTTGTTTGATAACAAACTATTTGCATTAAAACCTTTTGATGGACTGGTATCTCCTAATCAGTTCGTGTTTAAATCAGAGGCTTTCTGGATTCAACTCTATAATTTGCCGTTGGCGTGTATGAATAAAGTGATTGGCACTCAGATTGGTTCCTCCATTGGTGAGGTCCTTGACATAGATGTGAAGGATGATGGTACGGGCTGGGGACAGTTTTTGAGGATGAAGGTGGAGATAAATTTACATAAGCCCATAGCAAGGGGAAGACGTATTACTATCCAAGGATTGAGTGTGTGGATTCCTCTAAAATATGAAAAGCTGCCCAAGCTTTGTTTCAAATGTGGAAGGATCATGCATGACGATCAAGGGTGCAAGGGTGTGAATGATGATAAGGTGGAGTTAGGTCAGGATCAGTATGGTGTCTGGCTACGTGCTGAAACTGTTTTTAAAAGAAAGCATATGGATCGTTCTTTTAAAGATGACCAGAGGAGAGGGTCCAGTTTCGATCAACAGAAGTGGCGGAAGGGGGTGGAGAGGGAAGAGGTCGAGAAGTTGAACTCTCCGATGAGGCAGGAAAGGATACAGATCATTTCGGAGGATAGGGGCGAAAGTCTAAGAGATGCTAGTGAGGTGGAATTGTTAAGAATGGATAAGCATGGGAGTTTAAATTTTGAAAAGGGTAGTCAGGTGATAAGTAGAAGGGTTGAGGAGGAATCTGGGTTTCAGAAAGAAAAGGAAGGTACGGATCCATTGGTTGTTTCCTCGGAGCCAACTGATATTCAAAAGTTAGTTGGGGATGAGGTACAAGTGTTGAGAGGGATTTCTGAGAATGTGGTCCAGTTGGACCCTATACCCGAGCCCATATTCTCAAGCCCAAGGCAAGTGGAGTCTTCAAAAAGGCCTAGTAATTCCCCAACTGAGATGCTTAACAGTATGGAGGACTCAAACCAACAGCTTATGTCTATTGATGTGGCTAAGATGGGAAATACTAGAGGATGGAAAAGAAAAGCTAGACAACAAGGCCTTCAAAAGAATAGAGAAGCTAAGGCTCTATCTAGCAATGAGGCTATGGGTAAGAAGAAAAGCTTGGAAGATGAAATGTGCATCCCAAATAGTCAAGGCCCAAGAAAACGTGGGAGAGCAGCAACAGTGGAAGCTGAAAAAAGGTTGACAGGAGTTATGGCAGAGGCTATGTCACAGCCCTGCCAATCATTATGAAACACCTAAGTTGGAACTGCCGAGGGCTTGGGAACCCCCGTGCAGTTCATGATCTCTGCTTGCCAGTCAGAGAGAAGAAACCCAACTTAGTTTTTCTTATAGAGACAAAACTAAGAAATGCAAAGATTGAATCCATAAAAAGAAAGCTTGGGTATAACTGTTGTATTGATGTGGATCCATTGGGAAAGAAAGGGGGTCTAGCCATGATGTGAAAGAAGGAATATGTTGTGGAGCTTGTGAATTACTCGAAGCATCATATTCATGTGTTAATTACTAAAGAAGAGGATCAACAGCAATGGTACTGTACTGGTTTCTATGGCCATCCAGAAACCTATAAAAGAAGCAACACATGGGCTCTGCTCTCTATGATTAGAGCAAGTTTTGACCAAGCTTGATGTGTCATGGGAGACTTCAATGAAATATTGGCTTCTAATGAGAAATGGGGTGGCAGACAAAGACCTGAAAAACAGATGGAGGAATTTAGACATGCTTTGTTTTGCAATAATCTGCATGACTTGGGCTGGAAAGGGAGCTTGTTTACCTGGAGTAATAAACAAGAAGGTTCATGCTATACCAAGGAAAGATTAGACCGTGTGGTAGCCAATCCTCAATGGAGGAATATGTTTAAAAGGTCTGTTGTGGAAACTCTAGTTGCAAGAAGGTCAAACCATAGGCCAATTCTGTTGGCATGTTACAGAACTGGTTTTTCTTTTTTGGGTAAGAGTAACAAGTTCATGTTTGAGGCAAAATTGACTAAAGAGGTGGAAGGGGAGGATATTATTAGAAAAGAGTGGAGGAAGGTAGTCCCTGGACTAAAAGGGTGGGGAAAAATTAAACAGAAGTTTACAGCTTGTGCTCAAGGACGCATGAGATGGAGCAAGGAAAAGAAAGTGGATTGTGCAAAGGCAATTCTGGAAAAAATAGAAGAACTTAGGAAATTGCAAGATGTTGAGGGTCCTATTGATATAGTTGCTGTTAAAAACCTACAGAAGGATCTGGAGTTCTTGTTAGAACAAGAAGATATAAAATGGAGGCAACAAGCAAAGGTGAACTGGTATCAGGTTGGAGATAAAAATACTAGGTTTTTTCACCTATGTGCAACTCAGAGGTACAAGAAGAATCAAATTAGGGCTATCCTTGACATGCAAGGCAGAAGATGGGAGAGTCAGGTAGAAATGTCAGAGGCTTTTACTTAGTATTTCAAAGATATTTTCAGATCTACAAGTCCAACTGAGGTAGAACTAAAAGCTGTCTGAAGTGTATTAACACAAGGGTGACTGAGGATATGAATTACAGATTGCAGAAGCCTTTCAATAGAGAGGAAATAGAAGCAGCACTACAACAAATGGCTCCTCTTAAGGCCCCTAGACCAGATGGTTTTAATGCTCAATTTTTCCAATCCTATTGGCATATTGTAGGGGATGAGGTATGTGAGTCTATTTTACAGTTTTTAAATGGGGGTAGAATGGATAGGGGGATAAATTCTACTGTCATTGCTTTGATTCCTAAAGTAAAAGATCCTTCTATTGTTAACCAATTTAGACCAATTAGCCTTTGTAATGTTGTGTATAAATTGGTTTCAAAAGTCCTAGCTAATAGGTTGAAAAATGTTCTCCATCTCATTGTTTCAAACAACCAAAGTGTTTTTATTCCTAATAGGCTCATCACTGATAATGTGATAACTGCCTATGAACTCTTGCATACTATGAAGACCAAGCAAAAGGGAAGAGTAGGCTCAATGGCTATCAAGTTGGATATGTCTAAGGCTTATGACCGTGTGGAATGGACTTTTCTGAAGGCTATTATGGAAAAAATGGGTTTTGGTGAGAGGTGGATAAAGTTGGTTATGGACTGTATCACTTCAGTGAGCTATTCAGTTTTGTTAAATGGAAAAAAGGGGGAAGATTTTCAACCTGAAAGTGGGCTTAGGCAAGGAGATCCTCTATCTCCTTACCTATTTATATTCTGTGCTGAAGGCTTAAGTGCCTTGATAACTCTGGCTCAGAATAAGGGGGAGATCAAAGGTGTTGCAACTGTCAGAGGAGGAATGAGGATTAGTCACCTCTTTTTTGCTGATGAAAGTGTGCTCTTCTGTAGATCAAATATTGAGGAGTGGCAAAGGCTTCAAAGACTGCGTCAGACTTATGAGAAGGCCTCTGGTCAGTGTTTGAACCGAGATAAAACAGCAGTGTTCTTCAGTTCCAATACCAGTGCAGACAGACAGCAGGAAGTTGTTGATGCAGTAGGGGTTTCAGCTGATAATAACTATGGGAGGTATTTAGGACTTCCAACTACAGTGGGAAGGTCTAAATACCAATCTTTCAGATCTATCAAAGAAAGGATTTGGACCAGAATCTCAAGTTGGAAAAATAATTTCCTATCACAAGCAGGGAAGGAAGTATTGCTAAAAGCAGTAATTCAAGCAATACCAACTTATACTATGAGTGTATTTAAGTTGCCAAAGAAGTTGTTGCAGGAAATAAATTCGATGATGGGAAGATTCTGGTGGGGAAGTAGCAATAACAACTAGAGAATTCAATGGAAGGCTTGGACAAGTATGGGAGTTCCTAAAAAGGATGGGGGCTTAGGTTTTAGAGATTTGGAATCCTTTAATAAAGCCATGTTGGCTAAGCAAATATGGAGAATTCTAAATAATCCAAACTCTTTGGTTGCCCAAATTTTCAAATAGAAGTATTTTAAGAGGGGTACTATACTGAATGCAAAAAAGGGGACCAACTCATCTCTCATTTGGCAGTGTGGTCATCTATAGAGTTGATCAAGGCAGGAAGTTTATAGAGAGTGGGGTCGGGTACTAGTATTAGCATTTGGCATGACAAGTGGGTCAAAGATTCTGCATTTTTACAACTTAATCCATCTAATTTTCTTTCTAGTAGGGATCCAACTATTGCTGAATTAATTGATGCAGGGGAGTGCAGCTGGAAAAAGGAAGTGCTGGGCCAATTATTTGATGAGGAAGAGGTCGAGAAGATATGTAAGATTCCTTTAAGTAGAAATGGAGCTCAGGATAAACTGATATGTGGGTGTATTGCAAATGGGGCTTTCAATGTAAGAAGTGCATATTATTTACAACAAAATATTATTAGACAGATGAAGGGGGAGTGTTCGAGCATTGTAAATGGTCTGATAGATTGGAAGCAGCTATGGTCTCTTAATGTCCCTATGAAAATTAAACTTTTTGTATGGAAAGCTGTTCATAATATCCTTCCTACTATGCAAAATTTGGCAAATAGAAAGGTTGTAGATGTTGACTTGTGTTCTATCTACAAGAGAGAAGTAGAGTCTACTTTACATGTAATATGGAGCTGTCCTGCTGCTAGTGATGTTTGGGCCATGCCGGGCTGTCCAACACACAAATGGTCTAGTTTTTTCCCTGACTCCTGTGCACTATGGTTATCTTTGTGCTCTAAGCTAAGTTTGGATGCAATTCAGTTGGTCTGCTTTATTATGCGAAGGATATGGATTAGGAGAAATTATGTTGTGCATGGAAAAGATCTTGAAAGCCCTCAATAGGTTGTGGTAGCAACTATTGCAGATAGAGATTTGTTTCTAAGTTCTCTAACAAATACAGATGATGTTCCTTCTAATTCTTTAAGTGAAAGAGGAGAAGTTAGGTGGAAGAAACCAAGTTTGTTTTAGAACTTTGAAGGCAAATTGGGATGCTTCTGTCAGTACCAAGCTAAATAAAGTAGGTTGTGGTATCATTATAAGGGATGAACAAGGGAATATCATGGCTTGTGTGTGTGCAAGTCAAAAGCCAGTTGTAAAGCCGATGATAGCAGAAGGCATAGCTCTGAGGAGGGCAATGGAAGTTTGTGCTGATTTGGGATTTGGAAGAGTAGTCTTTGAAGGTGATTCTTAGACCATTGTTAAGGCTGTGAACTCTGAGGAGGTGATTAATGCAGATTATGGTATTTTGATTCATGCTACTCGAAGTAAGCTATTGATTTATCCTCAATGGCAAGTTGTTTTTGTTCATTGAGAAGGCAACTATGCTGCTCACCAGTTAGCAAAGTTAGCATTAGATTATGAGAATGAGCAAATCTGGATTGAAGATGGTCCAATGCATGTTATGTTGACTGTCCAGCAAGAACAGTCTATGTAATGTTGATAGTGTTTTTTCTCTGTCTTTGCATTTTTACATCAATATATTGCTATTTTGTCCAAAAAAAAAAAAAAAAGGGTACCAGGCATGATAAATGTGATTAATAATGACAACTCAATCCCCAGGCCAACTTCTTGTTCTTTGTTGGGGCATTAAACTGAAAAAGGTTACCCTTATATAAAATTAATTAAATAACTGCCCTCCACTTATTAAAGTATAAATAAGTGATAAATCTGAATTTCTTCTTTTTTATTCAACTTTTGTTTTGTTTTGTTTTTTTTTCTTTTTTTGAAGTGTGGGAGACGATTATACCATTCCAACTATTATAGACGGGGCAATATACATATATAGTTATTCTATGGTAGAATAAAGGGTAATATAGTTATTTTATTATCAACGCTAATTCCCTGATCATCAGACTCATAAATCAAACCCTTATAATTAATAACCAGAAGTTTGATTAACAGGTGATGAGTTGTGATGATGATGAGTTTGAGGATCATGGATTTGAGATTAGAATATGGCAGTTTAAAGAGATTCTTTTTTCTGATTTAGTACTATGATTACTTTCTTAATTTTTTTCTTTAATTTAAAAAAAAATAGAATTTAAAGTCGAAAAACTTTTTGCACATGCACTCTGTCCGGCCAGGCTGACGTGCCAGTGTCATGTGGTCAATGTGGCACTAGTACTGTCCGTGGTCAACATTGGTCGTCGATCAGTCAACGATGAGCAAACCGAACATGAGAACATGGGAAGATAAGTAAGAACCTATGCTAGAGGGGTTTTCAGTATCTGCAGATAGCAAATGCATCCAAAAGTTACGTAAAAGTGAGGTTTTGAAAGATGTGATTCCCAATTCCATTATTATTGTTTGGACCACTTACTAAAATCAATCGGATATATATTTTGATGTGAAATATTCTTTTATCTTTGCTATATTTGCATCTTGCTGTGCTTATCTGACCAGAAAAAATGGGATTACATTTCTCGAGATGTTTGATTATATGAATTGTAAGAAGATGGGTAAGTATATGATGTAACGAGTAATTATTAGGTAATTTTAGAGTAATGGTATACAATCTTGTTCCAATCACAGGCTGACATGTCATTAAAGTTATTAGCTTGACATTCTGTACAGATAGTAAGAGAATACCACAATATTAATATATTATCAATATTTATTTTCATACTATCTAATAATTCTTATATTAAGAGGCCCCATTTGGTTTCACATGAGATGCTCTCAACTCATCTCATATAATCTCATCTTAATATTTAAATACTATTCAAGTACAAACACTTTTCAATTTCAAATTTTCAACTTTTCAACTTTTCAATTTTTCATTTAATCATTACAATTTTCCAAACTAACAAAATAAACATTAAAAAAATTCAACTTTTTCAAATATCCAAATAAAAATATATATATCAAAGAATTATATTCTAACAATATTTACACTTTATAATATTTTTATTTAATATTTTCTATCATTTTTCAAAACTCTATAAAACATCTTAACTTAAAAAAATATCCAACTATATATTAACAAATTATCTCACTAATTACTACTATTTTTCATCTTATCGGGCAGCTATAATTTCTTGCAAAAGCTAGGTGTAATTTGTTCTCATGCCAGTGGGTTCTACTATTAATAGGACAGTCAACTTGGTTTTGCGATGGTCCAGCCAAACAACCTGGCCCGGCCATCTCTTTTTCTATCATGATTCTTTCATGCGTGCATGCAACAACACCTCTTGTATATTGTGGTTGTTGTATCTCCCAGCTTATATATCGAATCCAATACACGTACAGGAAACGTCTTGCTTGTCAAGATAATTTCGAATATATTGTCTCACCATAGTATATGGTAACAATTACACTCCAATCATATATGCTCTTTAACCATAGATCAACAAGGCCTATAAAACCCCCATGCATGCGGGAGTCCTTAGAAAACCAAACCAAAAAAGTCTATAAACCTATTTGCCTTTGCCACTCAACTCCCTGTTCTAATAACATGACTACTCATTGGGGGCCATATGAGGCTAAGAATAACGGATTAGGCGCAGACCAGTTCTGGGCTATTTTTAAAACATTCGATGCTAACAAAGACGGGAGTCTAAACAAGGAAGAGCTAAAGGAAGCATTCCGATCCCTCGGAGCTCGTCGTGCACTCCACCATGCTGATCATAACGGCCGGAGATGGATTAATCGGGGAGGAGGAGTATGGCGACCTTTTGCAATATGCTTCAAAACATGGATATAAGATATAATCATCTTCCCCTGTGCCTTATAATATTGAATATATATAGTGTGTCTGGTAACATGTTAGTATATAAATGTAGTAGCTAGCTAAGTTTTAACTTCATATGATATAAGAACCAAGCGGCAGTTTACTCCTTGTGTACTGCAAGGTTGAGTGCTTGTATGTGTTTTGGTTCAGTACTACTTGTATGTATTTATATATGATGAAGTAGTGCTACTTTGTGTCAGCTTGTTATTTTCCATTCTTCAATTTCTTCTATATATATTGTTTTAGAATTTACCTAATGGGAAGATTACTATAAGTTTTTACCAATTCCAAGCAATTTTCCTTATGAATTTTAAACTTGCTAGAATTTGATCCTTTAGGGGACTCATCTCTAAATACTTCTTGTCTATATTAATGCTTTTGGTGGATTTGCTAAAAAATAGGTGTAGTGGGAAAGTTAGATGATTATTTAACAAAGTAGAAAAGTGGTAGGCAGGGCTATTAAGTTGAGCACTGAAACTTGGATTGTTGCACTCAAGGAGAAAACTAAATTGCAAATTATATATAAATATATATATATGTGAGAATTATCTTTAAATTGCTAGCGTAAATTGAGACTCACTATATGTGTCTATCTCTCTTGCTCTCACTCTAGGCCTTGTAAGGGAGGCAGTTCCCCGTGTTGGCCGAACCACATGGGCCCAGCCCATGAGGCACCTATTGACCTTAGGATAGCCTGACAATAGGGAATTGGTATGAAAGAATAGGATGGGCCTGGCCCGAAGGGTGAGACCGGCCCAAGAGGCCCATAAATGAGCAATGATGTATCATGCACAAAATGTGAACCACTCAATCAGAGGCCTGACACTTCTACTAGCTGACAAACTGTGTATGCAAGGACAGGAGTGGCCACTGCCTCAGGTTATTGATGGCTAGCCAAGCATGGAGAGTGAACACACCATGACTTGGGTCTAGGTTCATCGAAGTAGCCACAATCAGGCATGGTAGGCCTATCGCATGGTAGAAAGTCGGTAGACGGCACATCCTAGGTACAATGTGGTAGAGCCATGATCAATTTAGCAAGGGATCACCTCCGCCAGGTATATATAGCCCCCTCCCCCCTAGGGCTTGGGGGTCTTTGGATATACTTTTCTAAATTTCAACTACTTGCACTAACTTAGGTATCGGAGGTGCTTCTCACCACCCCGAGCCCCCATTTCTCTCATTCTTGCAAGATCCAAATAGGGTATTACAAAATTGTTGAGGCTGTTAAACACGACATCAATAATGGCGTCATCTGTGGGATTCATCCTATAGAAGCAAGTCCTTTGTATGCTGGCAACGACGCATTCCTAGACCACGTGGAGTGAAGAAGAACAGTCTGGAACTATGGAGGCAAGACTCACCAAAATGGGAGACACGATAAAGAAGTTTCTAGCGGAGGTAAAAGGCCTCCTGCAGGAAAACACCATGCTATGAAGAGTTAACAAAGAACTAGCAGGAGAAACAGAATGCAACCACAATGAGCACTCTGAGTCACGGCGTACCCCAGAGATCACCACGGCCTAGGAAAAGAGATGCAGGATGCACATCGAGCTCGAAGACAAAAACGCAGAAATGGCCAAGTGAATGGGCATGTCATCATCTATAGACCAGCTTCTAACCATCACGAACCTACCGTATAGTGCAAAGGTCATGGATGTCCCTCTCCCTCTGAAGTTCAAAGTCCCCTAGATGGAAGCATAGGATGGTTCCAAAAACCCGCTGGAACACTTAGAGACATTCAAAGCTCACATGACCATTCACGAGATCACATCCCAAGCCTTCCCACTGAAACTAAAGGGGAAGGCATGGTTCGGCTCCCTACCACCAAGGTCCATAGATAGCTTCGGAAATTTAGCCTGTTTCTTACTAACGTAGTTTATGGCAAGTATAGAAAGGAGACGCTCGGCTGTCTACCTCCTAACGGTAAAGCCACTCGACGATGAGAGACTCAAAGCATACTGCTACTAATTCAATTGTGAGCGCTTGACTATAGATGACCAAGATGAAAAACTCACATTGGCGGCTCTGTTGGGGGAATCTGGCCACAAAATCCATTCATGACCAAGATAGCACAAAAGACCCCCACGAACTTAAGGAGTTTATGGATTGCGCCACCAATTTTATCAATGCCAAAGACACCCACCAGGTTTTGATGGCCCCTTGGAAAACTGAGCTAGAAAAGGTGGATAAGAAAGCTACGGGGCTGAATGGCAGGGAGGATCAAACCTTGAGAGGAACAAGAAGGGCACATAGGAAGTCAAAGGAAGGAATGAGGCGCCGGCTTGGGCTCACGGCTAAACCCGAGCACATATGATGAGTATGACCGTGGAAGGTGAACAACCCCCAAGCTCGCATGAGGAACCTCAATTAGACAACAACTGGTAGTTTGATTGCTCGAATTACTGGGAATGGTGTGTGGAATTAAGAATCAAGGTTAAATATTCCTCTCCAGAACATCCATTGTCCAATAGACAAGTTGAGGCGACCAACCAAACTTTGCAAAAAATCTTAAAGAAAAGGTTGGGAGATAAAAAAGGAAAATGGGCGGAAGAGCTTCCGAGGGTCCTATAGGCCTACTAAACATCTGTCAAGACCCCCACGAGAGAGACACCTTTCGCCCTCACCTATAGAAGCAAAGCGGTAATTCCAGTGGAAATATGAATGCCCACTTACTGAGTCCAACACTTCAACCCAAACCACAACAGCGAGAGACTAAAGGAAAATCTGGACCTCCTAGAAGAAAGATAGCAATAAGCCATGGTGCAAAAGACAAACAATAAGAGAAACGTGAAGCAATAATTCAACAAACAGGTCAGGCCGCATTCCTTTAAAGTAGGGGATATGGTGCTAAAGCAATCCAAGGTGACCACCCAAGAAGAGGGAAAGTTAGGACCATGCTAGGAGGGGTTGTACATGGTAACAGCCAATGGTAGGCCCAGGTCCAAACGCCTCAAAGATGATAAGGGCTGTGAACACCCCCACCCGTGGAACACCGAGCACCTTAAGAAGTACTTTCCTTAGAAATTACAATCTTACCTATGAATGTAATGATCACATTTTATAAATCAGTGATATGAATGTTCACTCAACTTTGTTAAGGCTGGCAACCAATAAGCCGAGTCTCTCAACTCTCCACGACCTTGCCCAAAGGGCCTGTCAGATACAAGTTCCTCAACTTGCTGACCTTTGTCAATAACGCACTTCCCTTGCCAAGTCATTTTTGTTCTATAAAATAAAAAAATGAAAAATGGAAAAGGAATAGATCATTTTTGCCTTGCCTAGTCAAGAGTACTCAGACCCTCACACTTCTCATACTTGGAGTTGGAACATCTCTCTTTTTTTAAGCACAATGTGAGTGTAGACCCCATGGTTTATATTTGCCCAAAGTCACATTCTAGTGCGTTGTGAGGAACTTATTTCTATCATATTAGTCATTAAGTATTTTCAATAAAAATTCATGGAAGTTGTCCCAAGGAGGAGTCTAAACCTCAAATTGGCTAATACTAGTTGAACTTAATACTAAAAGTCAAGCATCTCCTCTTGCCAGACATAGAGTTTCGATCCTTATAGAAAAATTCGGTCTCTACACATTGTGGAAGAGGACAAAACACCCTACACGGATCATTCCTTAAGTCTCTATAGAAAAGGTCATTGGTCTATTCATTTCGGAAAAAAGATGAGCTATAAAATGAACATACAAAGGTTTGAGCAAACTTATGTTCAAGGGATTAGTCTTTAAGCGCCCTTAGATTAAGTTTATGATTTTGGACATTAAATATTTATTATTATTATTATGCTATTTTATTTATTTATTTATTTATAATAGTTATATTTATTAAAACCATGGCACTTAGTATCATTAATTATTAAGCATGAAGGATTAGTGGTGCAAGCACGTTAGTAATCCTAGTAAGGCCCTTAGAACTTTAAAATGTGAATTGGCGATGACTTAGAAGGCTTAAACCAAGCCTCTTAAGGAATGCAAGCCTTGGTAGGATAAGGGATGACCCAATTATATCAAGGTAAGCCTTTTAAGCCCTACCTTTGTGGATCTTAAGGCCTCTCATAATCCCTAAAAATTTGGAAACAAAGGCCTCCCATCAACCCACACCCAAAGACCATAAGCCCTCCACTCACACTTATGGCCCTTTTAAGTCCAACAAGGCCCAAAGCCTTGTTTTGATTCTCGACTCTTCAAATTGAAGCCCAATACACCATACCACGGGTTTCCTCAAGCCTATAACAAACCCTAAGTGATTCTTTGAACCCAAATTAAGTTTTAAAATTTGGTTAAGACCATTAATCAACTTACACATTATTAGTGATCTTTAAATCTTCTTTTGGGACTTAATTTTTTTCTTAATCTTTTTAGCCTTTTTTATCTGAAATTTTCTTGTTTCATCATTTAAATGTATCATTCTTAAATAAACTTGCACACATTCCATTAAGACAAATGACACATCAAATCCCAAACTACACCAATCGGCACACATGTGTGCCCTTTGTGTGCATTGGATTGTTTTGCCCTAAAGCCCAGTCGTTTTGTGCCTTTTCCTCAAGGGCACTACGGTCCTTAAACACCTCATAAGATCCCTTTGGACCTAGACCAAGCCTTGGACGATTTTGGTTTCAATAACCAAACTAAAACACCAAAACCGATTTCACCTTGGGCACTAGTTGGATGAGAACCAAGTTGGTTGAGTTTCAACCTCCCTTCTACCCATGGTTGAGCCACCACCCCATCACAACCCAATCGTTAAGAATCCCTCATGGTAATTATGAGCATTTGACCCTTATTTCCCACCCCAAATAAAGCACAAAACAAAAGGCCTCAAGCCACCTCCATTTTGGCAACCCACTTCCCTTCACCCCTTTCATTTGTGCTGCCACTTCATGATCACTTAGCAGCCAACCAAGAACCATTTCTCCACTTGAAAAGCCTTCCAAAGATGGCTTATGACCTACTCAAAGCAGCCATGGAGAATGGACAAGAGGGTGAGTCAAGCCCATGATCAAAATTGTCCAAGAAACCATCCTAGAACCCGTCAGCTTCATACTTGATTTTTTTTTTCTCTTCCTTCTTTAGGACCACGACCAGACCAGCACCCTTAGGATCAATCTAGCACCTGAATTAATGAAGTCAAGTCATGCTGACTATAAGGCACATTCCACTCTGCACAAGTGGCATAAGATGATGGAAGGCAAGCTGAAATTTCAGCTGCTTACAGCACCGCCCAAAGCACCCAATCCTCAAGGTCTTAGGCCAACGTCTCCTCCCCCTTTGTTGCCTATAAAAAGCCCCTCCACCCCCTTGTTTCCTCCACACCTCAACTTCATCTCCTCTTGAGCTTTGAGAGCCATCTTCCCCCTTAGTTCTTGAGAGAAACCGAAAGCTTTGTGTGAGCTTGAGTGTTCTTGAAATTCTTGGTGTTCTTATGTTGGAAGCTTGAGTGGACCACGAAAGTTGTAAATTTTCTTGCCCTAGATCTTATTTTACATGTCAAGTCTTGTTTTCAAGTGTTAGAATAAATTTTGGTTAAGTTTAGATAAGGTTACAATGTTTAATTCAAAACTGAGTTCATTAAGAATGGTTTAAGAGTTTAAATTATTTTAAGTGGAAATTTTGGTTATGGTAAGTCTTAGAATTTTATTATATGATTTATTAATGTCTTATAATGATCAATGAAGGTTTAATTTTGAAATTAAAATCATGTCATGATAAGTTTTTATTCTATCTTGTGTTGATCATCAAGCATGTATGGATTTTACTTAAGTTAGGATTAAGGCATGAAGTTTTGATTTATTCACCTAGAGTTTATCATTAAGCATTTAGAAAGCTTTGTGATTGATATAACAATGAAAATAAATATTTTGGGTGAATTTAGAAAGCATGTCTTTGAGATTTAGACAAAGAGCATCATGCTTGATTAATGGACTATTAGTGAAGATTTAGGATTTTAACCATGATTAAGTGTTGGGATGACTTGCTCACCAAATAATTTGCTTCTATCATGTCATTGAGGACTATAGTGATTATTTGTGATTTAAGAAAATTGACTAAGCATGCATTCATAGGGATCAATAGTTGAAAATACACTTAGGCATCAACTAGAGTGCATGCCACGGTTGTGTGTGTTTGAGCTAGTTTCACTTTAAATTTTATAATTTCAAGGGTATATATGGTTTTAGAATATGAAAAATATGAGGTCCATGAATTTTGGTTAAATTTGAGGTTTGTTTGCAAACAGTGAAAAATTTAGGGCCTTAGTGGCAATTTTTGATAGTTTAGAGCTATTTTTGTAGATATTCATTTTTTGAATCCTATTGATTATAAAAATTTTCCATAATAGTATAAATCCTAACATAGTATGATGTTATTTTAGCCATTATGACCTTTCAAACTCAGGAAGTTTGTAAGTTAGTCTCTAACTTACACCTTGATAAGTTATTTATGATTTATTGATAAATGTCATATTCATGTTATAATTGTCATTTTGAGCATGACACATCATGTTATATGATACATTGAATACATGACCACATGACATGTGATATTTTCACCATTTTTAGCATATTACATATAAATTTCATTTTCACACGAAAGTCAGTTGCACACACACATGTCATGAACTGTATTTTTTAAACATAGTATGAAAATAATTTTTGTCATGACCCCAAAGGCTAGGGTTTGAATTATCCTAGTGGAAATTTTCTATCCACTCTGAAGTGATTAAGAATGGGTGGTAACCCCTGAGTTGACGAAGAACAGTCAACGGGTTTCGAATAAGTTCTTTTCAAAGAACGTCGAAGTGAAGTCAAATGTTATGACACCCAAGGCTGGTGGGTGTACATGTTATGATGTTATGTTATGTTACCAAAACAATGAGAACGCGTCTGCAAACAACGTAGTTTCAACATGAGTTGTACTTCGGTCACTAACAAGTACTCACAGTGCATGTGGGGAATTGTGATGATACCACACGTTATGATATTACGATTAACTGTGAATTGCTATTAATGATGAAATTTTATGATATTTTACAAGTAAAATGGAAAAATATTTTCTATAAGAAAATGCGTGTCTCGGTTTTTCTGAAAATGTTAAGGAATTTGGATGGGAGACATACACTTATTTTTCCGCATCACATGCATTTCATGTTTATCATTCATCATGCATAATTTATCTTTGTACACGTTAGTTTCTTAACTTACTTAGATTTGAAGTAAATCTCACCTCTTGTAAACCCACTATCATTCTGAGTGGAATGATAGAAGTTGTGTCAGGACTCGAGGAGGAGGATGGATTGGATGGAATGGTGGATCCAACCGATCGAGGAGAAGCTAGACCTCAAGAAAAGACAGGACCTTATCTTAATCTTCATAGCACTGATCACCCTTCATGCTCTAGATGTAACATCCCGCTCATTCTCTCTCTTATGGTCATGAGTCTCGTACCGCGTGCCAAACCTTGATGGCATGTTTTTAAAGATATCAAGTGATTTTTAAAGCAAGCTTAGTGTTTTAAAACTTTCGAATATTTTAAATGTCATTGAAATATTTATATGGGGTATTTTCAGTGTTATTAGACTAAACTTGATTTTAAATAAGACAATTATAATATTTTTTAAGAGCTCCAAAAATATTACAATTGTGGAAAATCATTTTTATTTAAATAATTTTAGTCATTTAAAAATATTATGAGATTTAAATTATGTTGAAAACTCTAATTTATTTAAATGATTTTATTCTCTTAAAAATAATTAGCAACACTTCATCATTTAATCAATGATGAAGATTATATTTTATAAACTAAAATTTAGTTAAAAAAATGTTCTATCTTAATTCCCCTCAGTATTTTAAATTAAATCAATGTTTACGTATTTTCAAATTAGTATTTAAATCTCACCGTTCGATTGTTTTGAAGATCCCAAGACAAAGGGTCTAGATTAAATACCCAAGCCTCTACCTTTTTACCCTCACTTTTCCCTTTCCCCTCTCTCTCCTCCCTCACCCACAGCTCAAGCGTTTAGCCCCCCCTCCCTTAGCCGATTCTCTTCTTCTGTAGCCTAGAACAGCCATGCGCCACCCAGCCTCACCGCCACCACCAACGTCCTCCTCTCACACCAGCAAGCTCCTTTCCCCACCGATGAACCCCACGTAGCCTTCTTTCTCCTCCTGCAGTAGCCCGACCGAAATGAGTTTCATCCATTTCTTCCTCCCTTACGCCGTTGTACAAGGCTACCCATGCCACCACTGACCACCATGACCTCCTCCACTCACCGACAACCACCACCACCATGGCCTCCCTTCCCCGCAACTCTCTCCCTCTCCGTCGGATCATCTCACGCACACACACATGAAACCCATGGGTTTCTTACCTTGCACCACCGTGCACTACCACCCAGGCCCCCATACCACCACCACTAAGTTCCCCTTCCCCCGAGGACCTCCTTCTAGCCTCACCATGCCACACCATAGCCCCTAACTCCAACACGCAACCTCACTCTCTCACGCACAGGTTTCACCACCCATGACCAAATTTCGCTCCGTAGAGTTGTCACACCACTTGACCGATGCCACCACCACCTTGCCAGGGTCCTCCCAAGCACCTCCATGCTCAGCCTCTTCCAAATCCACATCCCTAGCCACCTCCAATGGCCAAAATAGCCATTATAAATGGCTGACCACTGCTGTACGCAGTGTTAGCTGCCACCCATGAACTCCCTCCATGTAGGACACCCTCGTACAACCTAGATTCAGTAGTCAAAAACCTAGATATATCGGCTTGGAGTAGCCCCATTCCATGGTCACGGCAGTGACCACGATGGTGACTGTTATCGCCCAAGCTAGTGGCTTCTAACACCACTGGCCTTGCCAGACAACGAGTAACGCACGGTTAATCACAACGACGGTATAACCTTATATCTCTCATTATTTATTTTAGATGTTAATTGATTGATTGTGGAGTTCGCTGTGTAGTGAAGAGTTGGGAGTAGTTGTGTAGTGCGCTATGAAGTGTTACGGACTATGCTTTGAAGTGTGTGCTATAGTGGTGATGTGTTATGGCATAGTGTGAAGGGAGTACACGTGGTGTGTACTCCATGTTGTGCAGTGATACACTGCGTGGCGTGGGTCGTAGTGATGTGTAGCGTAGTGTGAATGGAAGAAAGTTCACGTGGAGTGTACTCTGTGTGGTGTCGTGTTGCACCAGATGGCTTGTCACGAAAGTTTGGATGGCATAATTGAGGGGTGTAGAGCGTATTGTGTAGTGTCGAAAACTATGGAACAGTGTCCCGAAGTAGTTGTAACATGACCCTGTCATAACTACAGATGTTACGATGTAGCTTGAGGTTAGTCTCGAGTTACGTGACCAGACAAAGTAGTGTGAATAAGGTCTCATCTTGTAAGTGTTGGGATGAACTTGTAAAGGGCCAGGAAGTAGGAAGGTCTTGCTAACCAGATTTGAAAAAAAGTTGGTATCGGAGTATGGAGCTTGTTTATACAAGTGGGTGTTCAACGAATTATAAGTTGATCTTAGATAACAATGGAGTAAGATACATGTGCATCTGGTGAGACACGTGTACCGGACGAATTTACCATATATAATGGGTAATCTATCCTTAGCATGGTTACTCGATATTTAAGCTTCAGAGTTGGCTTAAAATCATCTGGCATGTATGGTTGTGAATGAGGATTTAGTGTGGGTTAGGATACATGAAGGTAGTAATGGGTATGTCGTCTAGAATTGGGATGCATGACTCAGTCGGTCTAAGTCATGCATCGGAATGTGGCTAATGAGAGAGTAAGGCGAAGGTCTTAGTGTTTTAACGCTAAGGTAAATCATGGAGGTTCACTTAAAAGATATGACCTCGAAGTAGAATGCTAAATTTGGAAAAGGTGGCCCAAGTAGGTCCCAGAAAGAGGAAATGTAATAAGGAAGACATAGAAGATGGAGGTAGTGACTGTAAATGGATTCCGAAGATTTTAGCATAGTAAGTGGCACATAAGAGCATGGGATAGAAGGAGAGTGTTCCAAGTGAAGTGTAGTTTTATTTCTAGTTTAGTTGCTTATGTACTAGATTTAGAATAACGTTAAAGTTATGCGTATGCATGTAGGTTGCCATCTGACATACATATGAATAGACTGAATGAAATGAGTATGGCATGGAGTCCAAGCAAGTATTGATTGAGCTGAGTTATTGCATATTTTAATACATTTAGAACCAATATATTTTAATTCTTTCATTACATTATTATTGGTTTTAGATGAAAAAAATGATTAAGATGCATAAATCCGAGTTGTGATTTAAATTGATTAATAGCATGAATTTATGCTTAATTTTATAATTTGTGATTTAATTGGACAATGTTTCTTTACATGCATAACATATTTGTAATATTCTATTTTTTATTTTTATTTTATTTTATTTTATTTTATTTCTAATTTTTATTTTTATGTTTTTTTGTATAGATTAAGAAATGAAAATGAGACTTTGACTTGGTCTTCATGGAGTTGGAAAGAGATCCATTGAGTGCCACATGTCAATTGGTAGTGGACTTGGACTTGAAGAGGGCCCCACAACACATATCTTGCTTTTTGGAGATTCATTTGCATGGATTGGGCATTATTTGAGAAATGTGACCAAGGCTTTATGAGATGGATGGAAGACTTTGACCTAAAAGAGACTTTTTGACCTACACTTTATATTTTCTTTGGAGAGTGGCTGAGAAAACACTGTTTTGATTAGAGGAACATTTAGAATTTATTTTTTCATGGATTTTCACTCAGATTCGAAAAGGATGACTTTCATGGGGTTTGAGAGCAATTTGGAAGAAAAGAAAAAGAAAAAGAAATCACAAAAAGAAACCACAAGAAGTTCAAGTCCAAAATTCACTAGGAGACAGTCTTGACATACTTTAGTCTTTTGACCATAGCTTTTTACTCACATATCTGATTGATGTAATTCTTAATGCATTAGAAAGCTATCTTAAAGGGCTATAAATTTTTCTCTAATAAGGATTTCCAAATTCGGACTCCTAAAGCATGTACGTGACTACCAAGATGAGTCATTAAATTTAGGCGATTTGTTTATGCGGAAATTAAGAGGACATTAGGGTTTCTTTCTTACTCTATAGAAGCATATCATTAGCACGAAATAAAGGAGGGAAGAAGCACAAGAGGCAGATCTGAGGGAAGATGCACAAGAGGCAGATCTGAAAAGAGGATGATTCACACAAGAGATCATTCACGCAGCAACACGAATTCTTCGAAAGCATTCACTCATACTGCAACAGATTGAAGAACTCCTTGAGGGGTCCAATTGCTACTGCAGCTCAGCCTCCTCCATCGCTTCAACTTTTCATCTCCATTCAATTGGCTTGATCTTTTCATTCCCTACTTGTTATTTCATTTCAGTTTTAAGTTTCTGGATTATTTTGGAGATTTTTTATTTAGAAGTTTGAGTAATTTATTTGTTATTCATTTAGTTCATGTTATTTATTTTTCTCGTTTCGTCAAACTTTCATTTTAATAGTGATTACAATTGCTATGGAATAAGTTTGGGAATTTATGATTTGAATACAATAATCAACCCTAGAACATTGATTTTGGGGCTTTTCAATTTTCAGTGCATGTCTTGTCAATTACTTTCTAATCTAGTTTAATTCTTAACTTAGTTTTATTAATTTCTGAGTTTAATCTATTAGTCTTTTACATTTCAATCCGACAATCAAAATCTAAAAATATGAATCTAGTCCATGACTGGTACCCTTTTCCATCCTTTGCACATACCATCATATTTATTTTCTCTTTGTGAAGTTTTTCACCATTTTCAACGAGTTGAGTTTAAGTAAGCTTTTCCTGAGGAGACGATTTAGGAATTTATTCCTAATTATTACGCGACATCCTCCTGCACTTGGGATAATCTTTGTGCTACTCATTTTTGAGTAAGTCAAGTATTACGTTCATACCTTTCTAGAGTTTTCTAAATAAATGAAAGAAATGAAATTAAAATGCTTTTCCTTTACAAAATGACATGGACGATGTTTTACGAAAAAAATGCTAAGTATAAGTTTTCAAGTATATATATGTAATGGCCCTCCTTGGTAATCCCTTTTTATGCACCTCAATGTATTAAGTGTATGTATGTAAATGGATGTTATACATAGTAAGTATTGAATGTATTTTCACGAAATGAAATGCGAGGCTTATGACTCATGCTTTAAGTGATGCTTTAAACAACGTGAAGAAAGTGCTTTAGAATTTCCCTATGAAAGACGATGTTTTAAATGTTACTTTGAAAGATGATGTTTAAGGATGCCACGGACTAATATTCTAAACGATGCTTATGTTATGATTTCAAAGACTGCTTTTAAATGTCAAAGTTTAAGCCTATGCTTTTAACTGATGTTCATGAACTGAATGGACAGAAAAGAATAAATGAAAAGGATCGAAATGACTGAAAGAAATGATTGAATGAAATTAAAGACTGAATGCTTTAATGTATGAAAATACATAACGGCCACATGAATGAATGAATGGGTATCGAATGAATAGGCAGATTGAAATGTTGGATAAATAGTACTGGTAGTACACCCAGTGCTACACCCTGACGGAAAGGGATTTCTAACTCGTGGCCATGGGTGGAATCAAGGTCCAAAAGACCGCTAACCCTCGCACACCGGATGTAACAGTGTGCAACGACCAATGAAAGTGGTAAGAAATAATGTATGCATGTTAATAAAGAATGCATGTATGCTCAGACTCTTTAAGAAATGAAGGCACGATATGTGGGAAAATGTTTTACAAAATGAAAGAAACATTTTATTAAAGAAAATCATTTTCAAGAAAAACCCTACCTCGAAATGTTTTAAATGAATAAATGTCTTATGTACAGTATGTATGGAGTTATGAATGCATGAATGAAAACCTATGTTATTATATTTTAACTGTATGAAGTAATGCTTACGAGTTTTTGACTCATTTTAGTTTTTATGTGTGCCCTCCCAGGGACAAGACGAACAATACGCGTCAAGGCAAACACAGTCCAAGGAGAAGAGCACGAAAGTCTAGACAAAAGTTTTTGTACGAAAGACTTTTAAATATAAAATTTAATGTTTTCCACTGAACTCTCCTTAAATTAAGAAACACGTTTTATTTTATAAACATGAAGTCTTTCATATCCTGGCATGAAAGGAAAAAGTTTTAAACGAATGGTAATTTCCATCGTTTTTCTTAAAATCATTTCTTAAAGGATCCATCACAAGGACGGACGTTACACTAGAACGTATGAAGCAATTGATCTAGTTTTAGAGACTTTTTATGATGATTAGTTATACTAAGATTATGCTACTATCTGGCTTGAACTTATAGGGTGCATTGCATAATATCTATCATGAATGGGAGTATGTAATCTTATGTTGCATGTTTCGATGCTCTAAGTCTCTGTTCCATCCTAATCAGAGGTTGGGAGCATCACACCCTAGCATAAAGTTTGCCTTTTGAGGTAAAAGATGAATCATTTGGGGGAATCTATGTGTCAAAAAAGGAAAAATGTAGATAAGAAAAATTGATCATTGTGGTAAGCCGCCTCACTCACACACCCACATAGACTTTGGCCATGATGAATTTGTGGTGTGTCCACACTTATTTTTTGGCTCTTTATTTTAAATAATAGAGTTTGAACCTTTTTTAAGGTTTGTTGTGTGATTGGTACATTATGTTTGGATGTTTGGACATTTGGTACGTACATTTAGGCAAGTGATTTGGCTTAAAGAGAATTAAGTTGATTAAAAGGCTTTTTGAGGGTGTGGGTCAACCTATATGTCATTTTATTTATCTTTTATTTTTGTGATTGCTTTTATCTCTCATGTTTTTGGCATCTGGCATTTTATGCATGTGCATAACACCTCACCCACAACAATATCACATCTTCGTGCCCTAGTCGAACACCTATACCCACACTACTAGCTAGTGTTCTAGAGCACTTGGGTCCTAACAACTCGCATAGATTTTTTCACCTCTTCAAATCTAAGTCAAGGTATGTGTTCTCCTCATCTATTTCCTCTTCTTTTCACTTCTAGGGCTCGGAGCACACCCATATTTGGGGACTTTTGACATTTGCTTTGATTTGTGATTAAAGACTTGGCCGCTTGATGTTTAAGTTGTGATTTGTGCAGATTGTGATTGGGCTTGTGTTGTCGATGTATTTAGCATGGATTTTTGGTTGGTTCATGGCTTTTACACTTCAATTTTCATGCTATGCTGACCAAGTATTTGATTTTTTGTCTCAACCAAAATTTCTCATGCACTTTTCAACTTGTTTACATGCATTCATAATCATTCATCACTTTACTCCCATTGAATTATAGAGTTGAGATTCTTCATAATTGTGGGAGGGTCTTCTCAAGAGTTTTATTCTCATATCCCCACACGGTTGTCAGCAGTGGTCTAATTCTGATGACGAGGAGGTTTAAGCCTTGTCAGATTAGTGACAAAAATGGAGAGTTAGAGGAGCACTGAAGGAGCAGATTGAGGGGGAGCAGATTGATTTTTTGGTATTGTGAAATTTAGGAGAAGTTTTAGTAAGTGTATTGCTAGGGGGAGTTGAATGAATCTCTTGCTGTTTTGTTTAAGATAGTTTAATATTGAGGGGGAGAACTAAATTTGTAATTTTAAGCTGGTTTGCAAAAATTACTCTAGAAGCTTTTACTCTGTGGTTGATTTTATTTAAGTGTATTTTTGCAGAACATGTTGTAATGGTGGACTAGAATATTGTTAGACTTAGATTATTTTTAAACTTGTTATGCTGATGAAACTAATCTTAGTTAATGCTCTATGTCAGTATTTTTGTTTCATGATTATTGTCTTGTTTTTTTTACTCGGTTTCTTAGTTTGCTGGCTTTGTTTTGATAGGTCTATATTATATTCATCAAAACTTGATTTTTTCACTAATCTGCCAAAGGGAAAAATTGTAAATACAAGAATTTGGGTAGGACTAGATGACTACTACGATTATTTTGGATAGGAGTACGCGACTAAGGTTTAAAGAGTAGTTTAAACCTACAACACCGAGATTGGTATTATACAATTAATTTATTTTATGTGAATATTATTTTATTATGAAATAATTGTATGATTGTCGACTAACTAATTTATTAAATAAATTGATAAATCTTTATAGTACAAGGACATTTAGAGAATTTCAAATGTAAAAGATATATCTCATTCCTAACCGTTATCTTTTTAGTTTTCTTAATTTTTTTTATCTTTTTATTATAAGCTCAACATTTTAAACTTTTGAAACTTTTGAAATAAATGTTACTTTCATTGCTAAATAACAAACGCATCCAAATGTTAGATGATATTAAATCTATCATGAAAAAGGCGATTCCTGACTCCATTATGAATGATTCGACCACTTAATATGATCGAAAATTTTATACGATCCGAAATTAATTTGATGTGAAATATTCTTTTTCCGGTATAATATTTGCAGCTTTCTTGTTATTTAAAAGGATAATAGATATGTTTGATGAGGATCACACCACGTGCTAGCTAGCTGTAGATTGTATGGGGTTGTAGCCGTGTTTTATGACGTGATTATTAGTTTTATTAACTGTAGTGTTTGTGTGCATTTAAAAGAATGGGTCATTACAAATATATATAAATATTTATGAAGAATTATTCTATGATAAAAATTATTATTTTTGGAAAAATATATTATTTTAATATAAAAATAATTATTTTTATGAAAAATTATAACCGATTGTTAATAAGTAATTTTTTTATAGTAAATACTTTGGCCACGTAACCCTAACAATTTGGTCTCGAATAATGTTATATATAATTGTGAAATGTGTAAATATCGCGTAATTATTTTAAAAATAAGTGGAGTCTACGATTAAAAATTTAATTTTTTTTCACGTGAGTTTCGTATTAATTCATTTTTTTTTAAAACTACACCATACTTATATAATTATTATTATAAATATCATTCATCTTTAATTTCAATGGTATGACATGACATTTTTATTAATATCACGACGTCTTTCCATTCGATGATTTTTTTTTTTTTAAACTACACCATACTTATATAATTATTATTATAAATATCATTCATCTTTAATTTCAATGGTATGACATGACATTTTTATTAATATCACGACGTCTTTCCATTCGATGAGAGAATCATACCCTAACAACTTGACGTACGTCGCATCAATCATTTGCTGATTCTTTGATGCGTGCATGAAAAGCCACTTGACAAAAAGCTAAAGATTATTCTCCCATCGACGTTGGACCAGTTAGAGCATCTTTAAAGACTTTTGTAAAGTATATATTTTTTTTATAAATGTGAGATAAATTTATTTTTATCTATTTGATTTATTGAAGTCTTTACATTAAAATAGATATTTTTTATAAAATAATAAAATAATATAAAATAAATTTAATTTTAATTATTTATATCAAATTTTTATATTATATTATCAATTTATTTATTATATAGTAATAAATAATTAATAATTAAAAAAATATTTATTTATTTTAACTAAGAATTTATTTTATATTATCATATTTTACCATTCAAACTATTATATGTTAATTAGTAATCATATTGTAATTAAATTATAGGTTAAAAAATCATACTTTCAATGGTTATATAATGCTAACCATAAATGTCTAATTAAACACATTTAATGCTATTTTTACTCTGGTTTGCATTGAATCTACTTACATTTTTTTTAATTTTTTTTTATACTTTGGTATGCATTGATTCAAAATTGTTACAAAAAGTGACACTAGCTTGTGGATGTGGATGGAGAGAAGAGAGAGTGTGTTATTGTGACACACCCGACTCCCAGATATGAAAATGTGGGAATCGTGATGTTAAGATGATGACAACACAAGTCACACACCCCAACGATGAGTGCCAACTGTGTGTACATGCAAAAAGTATATAACAAAAGTCTCAGCAGATAAATTAAATTTAGTCGACTAAATACCATAATTTTAAATACAAGTCTCCCAAAATAAAATGTATTCAAAAGTTATATAGTAATCCGATAAAAATATAATACAAACCAAAGGTATAGAGCAAAAGAGTGAAACAAATCCCAAAATACGAGAAAGCGACCACAAGTCACTCCTCTGGTGGAGCCGATCCCTCAGGCTCAATGTCCTCATATGCATCAAAATTTACAATTTCATAAAAAAGAATCATAGGATTCGAATACTACGTAAGATTGTGAATCTTAATAAGTAACCAACTAAACAACGCACGAGATAAAAATACATTAACGCAACCAACGTATATGCATGCTTATGCTGAAATATGAATGAGACCCAAAACATCATTTTTCTCGAAAATAAATATTTTTCCAACACACGTGATGTGAACCCCAATCGATTTGCTTTAAGACCCAACAACAATATTGGAAAACAACCCCAAGAAAGCCAAACTTAGATTTATGGATGGAGAATTTAGACCCGATGAGAACCCGTTCCAAGAACCTAGATTATATCAAAATCTAGACCCATTGAAGAATCCGTCTCAAGAACCCAAATTACAAAGGAGGAACGCCACAAAGGTTTTGATTTACCTTTGATAAGTTCAAATGTTCAAGAAGAACAAGAGTAGATAACTCAAACTCTCAAAGAAATGCCTTCTATTCTGCCTCTCAAATGAGGCTATAAGTTGTTTAAATAGACAACCCCCAAAAACCCTAATGAAAGCGCCTCGGGTACTGTAGCCTGAACAGTGTCGTACGCCGCGCTACAGTAACTTCTAAACCCTAGTTAAATAATAAGTTTCCAAATAAACCCTTGGCCAAAATACAAGGCCTTCCCAAAGAAAACCCTAGTCCATTAGAAATAAGACATATGTGGGCCAAGCATCCTCAAGCCCACTTCTTCTAAACTATTAATAAAAGCCTTAAAACAAATTGAGAGTCTTAACAACAATAGGCCCTATCTCTAAGTCATGTCTTCCATAGCTTGTATCAAATGGATCAAAACCGGTTCTTCTTCCTTCAAGCCCATCTTGAGTATTGGGCTCTTCCTAGCTTCTTCCCAAGTGGATTGCACCAATCCTTGCATTGCTTCCTTGATCTTCTTGGCTCTTGATCTTGTAATTGGCCCATCTGGAACTTGCAAAGGATCTTTAAGGATAGCTCCACCTTGGTTCCCATCAACACGCCAAAATTCTCATTTGGCCCAAAATCATTCCATTAAAATAAACTGCAATTTTCCTAGAAAACAATCCGAGTTTAAAACCATCATTTTTCCATAAAATGGTCCACATATCCATTTATCAAGAATCCGCCATTTTTCTAAAATAAAGCCCATTATCCAATAATCATGTATACACCATGATCTCTTGCATGGACCATTTGCACACCCTTGCTCATTTCATCATACCACGGATCACGACCGTGCATGTGACTTTGTGACTAGTGATGCTCAGTTCTGCGCCAAGCGCATTTATGGCCAAGCATCCTCTAACCCACACTAGTAGAAGGGCCACAAAATCAACACGAGAGCATTACCATATCATCCGATCCCGTTGTTGCCTAGCGCAACCCATGGAATGTCACTCAGTATATTATGCTCTCGACTGACCAAACAAACTTTACCGAGATAATGCCTCATCTCAGCTTGAGGTAATAATACGCACACACCCAAAAATTATTTCTCACATAAAAACTAACTTTTCATTCAATACACATGAAAATGTAGGCAACAGTGCAATAGATGACATGGCACAAAAATCAACCGAATAAAAATACTCGAACACAACCCAACTCCATAATTCAACCCATCCTCCAAATCCAAGCAAAAATCCAAACTCCTCATACCCAAAGCCTAGCACAACCAAACATACTACAGAAAAATATTATCGTAAAAAAATTTTTAAATCTTATTAAATTCTTAGAAAAATTACTTACAATGACGAAAAGCACCTCTAAAAGATCAAAGGTTGTGCCAAAGGTGGCAAATCAGTGGCAGGCAGTGTTTTCCAAGCAATGGTCGTGGGTCTCAAAATGGAAAATGGAGAGGAGAGCTAGGGGAAGCTTGGGCTGGGCAATAAGGAGCTAAGAGAGGCTAGTGAAGCTGGTGGTGGTGGCTGGAGGCCATGGATGGCGGCGTGGGCAGCTGATTTGGCAATACGAAAAGGGGAAACCCATTTCGGGTTGTGTTCATGTGGGGGAAAGGGGATACTATAATGGGCTAGTTCAGTGGCTGGGGGGTTCACTGGTGAAGGGGGATGCCACTGGCGGCATGGAACTGCACCACGACGATGCTAGGAGCTGCGAAGAGGAAAGAAGCCAAGAGAGAGAGAGAGGGGCATTTCGGGAAAGAAAGGGGAAGAGGAGAGCTGCTGTGGTTGGCCCTAGTGGAGTGAAGGGTCGCTGGCATACTGAGAGGGGCTGGACTACCACGACATCATGGTGGAGCATGAAGGAGAAGGAGATCGGGAGGAGGGGCTATAGGTTGGGAGTGCTGCAATGAGAGAGAGGGAGAGGTCTCGAGGGAGGAGATCGGTGGTCGAGGAAAGGTCGCCGGCGAGGGGGAAGCCGGTGGTGGTGGTCGGAGAAGCTGGGTGGCCAGCTGTGAGGTTGGTTGAGCTGAGAGAGGGAAATAGGTTTGGGGAAGGGTTAGTGCACGGCCTGAAGGGAGAGGGGAAGAAAGAGAAAAAGAGGAAGAAATGAAAAGAAAAAGGGAAAAAGTAAAGGAAGGGAAAGAAATGAGATACATTCTTTTCAACTCGGGGTCTCAAAACTAATCCAACGAAAACGATTTCAAAATAGCAATTTAAATAAAATAATTTAAGCACTGTAACAAATAAAATAACATAATAAAATATTCTAGGATAAAAAGTAATTTAAATAATGAACAATATTTAATAACAGGAAACACATTAAATTAAATTTCACAACTAGAAGTTGTAAAATAATACTACGTAAATCATCCAAAATTTAAAACAAGAAAACTCATAATCTTAATAAATGAAATAATTAATTAATTAAAATACACATAATACAAGATATCACAGTTATAAAAAATAATAATAAGCTTTTGATTTGTCTATAGTACCTACCAAATTTGGTTTTAGTCTTGGATTTATTGTAGCTAGGATTTGGCTAATCCAATGTGATTGTTTTTTATGTCCTATTAGCTATTTAAAGATGTTTTTTTTTTATATTTAGATAATCCGAGGATGCTCTAAACCTATTTCACTAGTTGTATTGAGCTATATGTCTGATTTTCCTAAAAAATTGTGGTGGTTGTATCTCCGATATATCTCTGTTTCAATTCTTGCACGTGGACAATCTATATATGCTTGTAAAATTAGTTTTTATTTTTATTTTCTTGGTTGAAGAGGGTTATAGCATCTAACATCTAATCATGACTTGATGGACATCGACATTTCCAATACAGAATTGCATGTCAAGATAAGTTGGAATATATTGCATGTCTCACCATAATAGTAACATTTATGCATCTTAATTGTCGATAACCATATATATCTAGAAAGCCTATAAAAACCCCATGCTAGTGTTCTTTGAAATCATACCAAAAGAAAGTCTATAAATCTATTTGCCTTTGCCACCCAGCTCCCGTCCATTGCTTGGGTCCTTTTTGTAATAACATGGGTCGTCATGTGTCCAAAGGAGGACCTCTAAATGAGGAGCAGTTACTAGCTATTCTTAAAAAATACGATGTTAACAACGACGGTGGGCTGAGCTTGGAAGAGCTAAAGGCTGTCTTCCAATCCCTCGGTGCTCGTCTGCCCGGTTGGAGAGCCCAACGTGCGCTCCGCCATGTCGATGCTGATGGAGATGGATTGGTCAGTGGAGAGGAGCTCAAAGTCCTCATCCAGTATGCGAAGAAACATGGATACATATCCCCTACTAATTGATAGCCAATCCATATTTAGTACCATGTCCGATAACATGTTCTACCGTAAACCAAAATGCGGCCAGCTCCAGGTGTGCAAGGTGCCGTGCATGCTTGCATGTGTTTTGGTTTTTTAATGTATGAATAAGCAATGCTAGCTTCTGTGTGTTAGCATACTTAAATGCCAAGCATGCTTAATTCTATGTGGGTTTTCGTTTATGGACCTGTGTCTAGTACTGATTAAATATTAGTCCTAGTCTATCATGCTTTTGATGGATTCGATCGCCAACAAATTATGTGTGGAGGGGGATCATGATGATTTAACAAATTGCAGAAAAATGGTAATTACGGGTTTTTATTTATAACAAACTATTCATTAATAAGGTTATAACAAACATTACAAACTATTATTGCTAGGCCAAACGGCTTGAGAAACAAACATTGGAACAGCAGCCCACCACATTCACCACATTTCAATATTCTCAACATTCCAAGCATAACGGGCAAGCTTATGAGCTACCTCATTTTCCGTACAATGCACATGTTGAGTTTTATACTTGACAAATGGTTCTAGCATACCCCTTGTTCCTTTTAGCAAGTTCCCAATAGCTGAAAATGTGTATCTTCTTGGAGCTCCTTAGCCATTAACAAACAATCACTTTCAAGAATTAGTTTTGAGAATCCCAAAAGTGAACATAGTTGTAAGCCACGACACATAGTGAGAACCTCAATAGTTTCTCGATCATGCACATCATTCTCCGCTTTGCTAGCAACCATCACCAAGTTTCCATTCTCATCTCTGAGTACCACAACTACACCAACCTTATGTATGTAAAAATAAAAAATAAATAAAAAAGAAGAAGAAGAAGATGAAGATGAAGAAAACGAAAAGAAAAGAAAGAAAGAAAAAAAAAAATTGCCCCATCCACGTTCAATTTGAGGTGGCCAGTTTTTTTTTTTTTTTTTTTTTGAAAAAATACTTAATTCATCACTGAAACCGAAGTTACATCTGTGACTAATCAATACAGGAAAATCCTGATTATCAGCCAAACTACTTGTCTGTTAGGGGCTCCCCCACCAACAAATTTCTTTGTGACGGACAATGTCTAAACTTCTATACCTTCTCTATCGACAACAGTCAATAGAGAAAACACTCTATAAAATCGAGCTAAACGACCTTACTCCAAAAGAAGAAAGGTACACCCATGCTCCATTCTTCCAAAGAGAAGGAGTACAACCACACTCTCTCCTCCCAGTGAGAAAGAGTACAACCACCTACCTTCCCCAAAAGAGGAGTAGGACAAACACCCACCTTCCTCTGAAGAGGAGTGGGACACTAGCCTATATCTATATAAATATTAAAAACAAAATAAAACCAACAACTACAAATACTGAAAACAAAAAAACTGGCAAAGGGCTGTAAAAACAAAAGGGCCCAGACTAAGCCAAAAGGCCCAGCTTATGCACATGTGGGGGCCCAACCCGTTAGGGTTTCCAAATGTTCCTTCTACCGTCGCCACCCTTCTTGTTCTCTTCTAACCATTGCATCTTCTCTTGCAGCATTCCCCTGCACCAACACACGAGCATGCCGCCGTCTCTCGCCCTGCCTTGCCCTAGGCGACATTTCGGATTGCTGCACAGGAAGTCCAAAAGCAGTCCGGCATACGTACTCCATGGTCCACTCGAAGAAGCCTTCCGGTAGCCCTGCCTTGCCCCAGATGAAGTTCCAGATCGCTACGCAGGAAATCCAAAGCAGTCCGATGTATATGCTTCATGGTCCACTTGTAGATGGCTTCAAATTGACAGGTAGCATGCTTCGTTTTGGCTGAGCCGATCTGTTCATGCCTGCTCCTCCTTTGTCCCGGACGTGAAACAGCCCTCTGTTTTCCTAGATGAAAACAGAGCTCATGAGCTCATGTCGAAACCCAGCTTCAAAGGCCAACCAAACGCCTACACAAAACCACCACCCCGAAGCAGAGGTGGTTACAGAACCACTGTGCGAGAGACACACCAAAACTGCTCTAAAGCCACCGATAAAGCAGCCAACTCAAGCCTTATTGTTAGAACTTAACAACCTAAAAAACAACGTAAACGGAGGGATGGGAGGGAGGGGGGAGCCGAGGCTCCCTCCCCCCTCTTAGGAGGACTATCAGGCTTTGTTCTCTAGGGAGAGGGAGAGAGAGCAGGTTTCTTAGTCTTTGATAATATCTTCCAATTTGAGGTAGCCAGTTGGAGGTGTTTTCTAGCAGCAAACATTCTTGGATTTTGGAGTTGGTAAGTATGTCAGCTCCTTGTTCAATTTCTACAAAGATAATATGTGACACCCCCAACTCCCACGTACGGACATGTGGAAATCGAGGTGTCGGGATGATGACAACACGAGTCACGCATCCCATCGCCAAGTGCCGAGTGTGTGTACATGCAACACGTGTACATAAAATAACGTAGCAGTAATAAAAGTCTTTCAACTAAGTACCAGAATTTTTGTTTAAAATACAAACTCGCTTAAAACAAGCGTAATAAAATACTACAAGTTTCAACATTGTCACAAATCCGAAATACATAATAAAAAGGCAAGGAAAATAATGTCCAACACTACAAGCAACTCCAAATCAGTCCTCCGGCCTAGCCATCTCCTCAGGCTCTGCCTCCTCCTCCTCATATGTATCAAAGTCTACAGTACCAAAGACGGTACCGCAGGTAAGGAATAATCCTAACACCCCAAGATTAAAAATACATTGAAACTTGACAATATGCATGAACAGGATGCCATATGCATATGTCCCGAAAATTCATATTTTTCCACGCATGCCAAAAAATCCCATTTTTGGCCCAAAAAAATGATTCCTTTAAAACAAAACCTCACCATTATCCCAGATAATGGCCGAAAACAAGAAATCCACAATTTCCCAAAAAATGGTTCACGAAAATCCACCTATAAAAATCCCGTCATTTTCCCAGAAAATGGCCCACAAATAACCTTTAATCAAACTCGCCATTTTCCCAGAAAATGGCCCATATCCAATATCAAAACTAGTTTCCAATTTATTGTATGCATCATGATCTCCCCTAGAGATCATCCGCACACTCTAGCTCCTATGCCACACCGCAGGTAACGACTACGCATGTGGCATCTACACGAGCGATACCCAGCTCCACGCCCAACACATACTGTGACCAAGCATCTTCTAGTCCCCACCAGCTGAGGAACCACGGAGTCGGCACGATAGCGTTATCGAATTGCCTGAGCCTGTTGTGGCCCAGCAACAACCCAGGAGACATCACTTAGTATTATCCGCTCTAGAGTAACCAGAAGAGCTCCACAAAGATAATGCCCCGTCTCGATTTGGGTTGTGATACACATGCACTTAAAAATCTATTTACACGTAAAAACCCAGTTTTCAATTTACAACACATGTATATGAATGCACCATGCAATGCAAATGACATGACACAAAAATACACAACAGTCCAAATCATCCAAACATAAATTACTCTATCCTCAAATCCATCAGACCCCTGACTCCTCAGACTCAGTCAGGCATAACCAACTAATTACAAATTATTGTTAAAGCAAAAATACATTTAAATCTTAAAGGAAGGTTGGAAAATACTTACAAAACTATATAATATTTTTTGAAGGATCAAGGGGCTGCAAAAGGTGGTGAAAAAGCAACGTAATAGTGTAAAATACTCTGTGGCAAAGGGGTTATAAAATACCCACTTTTGAATGGGGATGAACCAAGACTTTGGATTGATAGAGAATGGCTTAAAAGTGTTTGTGAAGCTAGTATAAGTGGTGGTTGGCCGTGGGTGGAGGTGAAAACGGCAGTGGAAGTGAAAAAATGGCCAAAACGGAGTTGAGCTCATGGGGGTTGCTCCGACGACGGATCGGAGCTAGAAATGGGTGGTTAAGCCGGCAAGAGATCGGTGATGAAGAGATGGTGGCCGGAGGTAGAACGACATATGTGAAATGGAGGAAAAACCGTGCGGCTTGGAGGAGCTCACTGTGGCTAACGGTGGCTCAAATGAGGCTGAGATTTGGTGGGGAGGTGCTCAGGCAGGTGGGGAAGAAGGTGGTAGGAGCGGTGTAGTGCACGGCGGCGATACAGGGGCCAGACGAAGGAAACGGGTGGGAGGGAAGAGAGAGAGAGAGTGTGTGTGTGTGTGTGCGCGCGCGCGCGCGCAAGGGGAGAGAGAACTAGAAGAGAAAAATGGGGAAAAAGGAAAAAGAAAGAGGAAGAAGAAAAAGAAAAAGAGAAAAAAAAATATGGGAAAAGAAATTAGGTCCAATGCTCACATCTAGGGTCCAGAAACTGATCCAATGAAAAAAAATTTTAAAAGCAATAAATTAAATAAAATAATTTAAACACAGTATCTAGCTAAAATAAAAATAAATAATTAGTAAAAATTAACAACAAAATTTAAAATCTAAAAATAAACTAAATTAAATTAAAGAGCAATTTAAACACAAAATAATGATTAATAAAAAGAGAGCACCTTAAAATAAATTTCACAACTAAATAAATCCAATTAAAATTAGATAAATTTAAAATAAAAGAACCAATATTTTAATTAAATTAAAAACTCCTTTAATAAAAATGCACGTAAAAAGAGGATATCACATAATGG
Organism: Carya cathayensis; assembly: GCA_011037825.1. NCBI lineage: Eukaryota > Viridiplantae > Streptophyta > Magnoliopsida > Fagales > Juglandaceae > Carya > Carya cathayensis. The sequence goes on along the minus strand of QGSO01000801.1, from coordinate 123,066 downwards.
ATGGTCAATGACACTGATTGGATCAATAAGAGTTTTTTTAGCTTGCATCTTGTTTCTTTTAAACTAAAAGCCCCTAGCTATTAGGAAAACGGATGTCAAGTCATTTATACTACCCTTCTCCAGCACATATAGTACAATAGTCATTAAGTTCATATCCTGTGACGCCCCCAACTCCCACATACAGACACGTGAAAATCGAGGCGTCGGGATGATGACAACAAGGGTTACACATCACATCGCTGAGTGCCAAGTGTGTGTACATGCAACACGTGTACATAAAAATAACGCAGCGGTAATAAAAAGTCTTTCAACTAAGTACTAGAATTTTGTTTAAATACAAACTTGCTTAAAACAAACGTAATAAAATACTACAAGTTTAACATTGTCACAAATCCAAAATACATAAAATAAAGGCAAGGAAAATATTTTTCAACAATACAAGCAACTCCAACTCAATTCTCCGGCAGAGCCGCCTCCTCAGACTCAACCTCCTCTTCCTCATCTGCATCAAAGTTTACGGTACCAAAGGTGGTATCACAGGTAAGTAATAATCCAAACACCTACAAGATAAAAATATATTAAAACTCAACAATATGCATGAACAGAATGTCATATACATGAGATCCAAAAATAATCTTTCCCAAAAAATAATTTTTTTCCAACTCACGCCAAAAATCACATTTGGCCCAAAGATAATTCTTTTCCAACTCACGCCAAAAGTTATATTTGGCCCAAAACTAATTCCTTTAAAACTTTCCTCGCCATTTTCCCAGAAAATGGCCCAAAATCTATGCTCAACTCAAGATCCATTTCCATTAACTAAATGCACCATGACCTCCCCTAGGGGTCATCTGCACACCCTGACTCCCTTCATCACATCATGTGTAACGACCATGCGTGTGACTTCGTAACAAGCGATGTCTAGTTCCGCGCCTAGCGCATACGTAGCCAAGCATCCTCTAGCCCCCACCAGCAGAGGGGCCACATAATCGGTACGAGAGTGTTACCATCTCGTCCGCTCCCGTTGTCGCCCAGCAACAACCCAGGGCACATCACTCAGTATATTGTGCTCCCGATTGACCAGAGGAGCTCCACTGAGATAATACCACATCTTAGCTTAGGGTCGTGATACATACGCACCCAAAAATTCATTTACACATGAAAACCTAGTTTTCAATATTCAACGCATGTACATGTATACCATTATGCAAAAAATCCAATTTTCCTTTTCAACATGAACATGCATGCTCCATGCAATGCACACATCAAGACACAAAATATCCAACAAATCTCAACATCAACAAGCATACAAATAACTCCGTTCTCCAATCCATCCAACCCCCGACTCATCGGACTTAGTCTGGCATAACCAACCAATCACAATTTATTGTTAAAGCTAAAATATATTTAAATCTAAAAGGAAGTTTGGAAAATACTTACTATGCTATAAAGGTAAATTTCTGGAAGATCAAACACCAACTTTAACTCCCAAAAACTAGCTTGAAAATAAACTACCAAAATATAATTCTTTTGGGACTAAAATGGGTTTCAAAAACAAAAGGATTTAAAGGTGGGATTTTCGGATTTAAATGGGCTGATTTTTACGTAAATAAAATAGGATGATGATGGCTGGAAATAGAGACTACGACAAGAAAAATAATTAAGAAAACCCAAAGGAAAACCCAGCTCAACGTTCACGACTAGGGGTCAAAAACAGGGCACGAGGTTGGCTGAAAAATAGGGCACGGTTGATTCCAAAAACGCCCGAAAATCACAAGGTTTTACCCAAAATCTTGTACATGAAAATTATAGAGATAAAGAGAGGAAAACCAGACACAAAATGACCAAGAAAAACAGAGCATATCCGGGTATAAAAAATAGAGCATAAATTCGTGATCAACCCAAGAAGAAAGCAGGAGTTTTACACCACAATATCATGAAATAAATAAGGAATAAAGTAGAGGGAGGAGACACAAAGAAGCTCGGCCAGACTTGCAACAATGGAGAAGAAACCATGAAATAAAATGCGGAAGAAAGAGAAAAAGAGAGTTCGGTTAACAAGGTAAATATGCAATAAAATAAAGCCCATTCAGAAAAAAAAGGTTCCAAGAAAGGAAAAAGGCACATTAAAAAATAATTAACAGCCAAATAAAACACTACAACAAAATATTAATAAAATAAAATATTTAAAGCTCATTAATAGAATTTTTAAAGCTAAAGAGTAATTTATTTTAATGCAAAATAATGATTAACAACAAGAAAGCATAACAAAATAATTTAAACAACTAAAAATCTTAAAATAAATCCAACGAATAACATATTAAATTTAAAACAAGAGAGCCATTAATTATAACAATTTAAATAATCCTTCGTTAAAAAAAAACACGTAAAAACGGGGTATTACATATCCCTCCCAATGTGCTTCATTGCAAGTATATATTTGTTCCATAGCTCTTGAATACCGGACATAGTATTAAAGGATGCATGTACTTGAGTATCATCCAGACAGGACTTGCAAAACCAACATTCATTATCAACCACTGCATTCCTTTTCCTAAGATTAGATTGAATCTGTAGACCTTCTTTACAAGCTCACCATGCAAATATCATAATTTTATTAGGAACTTTTATCCTTCATAGAACCTTCCACAATTGAGATTAGCTCTGAACTCTTGGGCTTTCCCCACGGTTGCCTCTAAGTTTTTCAATCTGTAATAACTTCAAACACTGAAATTGCCATTCCTTTCCCGTGTCCATATCCATTGGTCTTCATTTTGAGTTGGACAAAGAATTATCTTCAATATATCAGCAATTATAATTGGATTGAATAGAGCTCTGACTTTTTCAACCTTCCACGCCATAGTATCTTGATCAATGAGATTATCCCCAGTATCTTCCTTATTCTCTACCTCTATCCCACTCATTTCCATCTGTAGGGCCTTAATTTCTAGGAAACCATGCATCTATCTAGATTTAATTAATTTCTCATCACCTACTCTCCATCTACACCCTTGGAGTAACAACTTTTTCACTTCCCAAATTCCTCTCCACCTATATGAGGGGTTTGTAGCCAACTTTGACTCAAGAAAACTGACTTTTGGAAAGTATTTTGCTTTATAAAGTTTATGCATGCAGCAGGGTACCTTCATTTTGCAAGATTCTCCATCCTTGTTTAGCCAATAGAGCCATGTTAAAAACATTCGAATCTTTAAAACCCATTCCTCCTCCGAATTTAGTGACACATATGTTCCCAACTAATCCAATGCACTCTTCTCTCATTTTCTTTCACCCACCAAAGCCTTGCCATCATACTCTCCATTTCATTGCAAAATCTACTTGGTAGTTTAAAGCAACTTTTTGCATAGGTAGGAATAGAAAGTGCCACTGCTTTAGTAAGTACCTCCCTTACTCCTTGGGATAACAATTGCTCCTTCCAACTCTAAAGCTTTTGCCAAGCTCTGTGTTTAATCTCCACAAAGGCTTTTGACTTTGATTGACCAACTACATGAGGTAAGCTAAGATATTTTTCATAACGCTGAATACAGTTTGCACCCCACATTGACTTAATATCTCTTTGAATTTCTTCTGTTACATTCCTGCTAAAGACCATAGCAATTTTTCCTTTGTTTATTTTCTATCCAGATGCAAGCTCATACTGACTCGGCAAAGTTTGAATATTTCTTTTTGAAGCAGCATCTGCCTTACAAAAAATAATACTATCATCGACAAAAAGAAGGTAATTTACTCTAGGTGCTCCTTTGCAGATTCTATGACCCAATACTACTCTAGTCCTTTCAGCTTCTTCCAACAGGCTTATAAGCCCCTCAATGCACAATAGGAATAGGTAAGGGGTTGGTGGATCCCCTTGCCTCAATCTTCTACTAGGAATGATAGGGACCACTTGGCACCCTATTGATCAGCATAGAAAATGAAACAAATTGAACACATCTCATAATCAAGTGGACAAGTCTACTATCAAATCCGAGCTTTTGCATTATCACCTCCATAAAATCCCATTTAACCCTATCATAAGCCTTACTCATATTTCATGTTAGAGACATATATCATGTCTTTCCCATTCTTTTCTGCCTAAAGTAATATATTAACTCATAAACAAGGACATTATCAGTTATTAGTCTCTCAAGTACAAACGCACATCGAGAATCAGAAATAATTTAACGAAGCATATGTTTCAGCCTATTTGCAATTACTTTCTACTTAAGTTTTTTGATAAATCAACTTTCTACTTAAGTTTATAAGCAACATTGCATAAACTAATGGGATGATAATCAGCAACCATCTAAAATGATTTTTTCTTTGGAATCAAAAAAATCAAAATATGGTTTAAATCATTAGGAAACAAACCTATATTAAGAGCTTAAAGCACAGTAGTAGTGACAAGTTTTCCAATGATATGCCAGTATTTTTTAAAAAAGATAGGAGCCATTCCATCAGGTCTAGGGGCTTTTGCAAGGTGCATTTCTTTCAATGCTTGTGTTACTTCTTCAGCTATATATGCCTTCGTGAGCTCCTTATTCATGCCACTAGATACTTTCCTCTCTATACCTTCCAAAACATCCAAAGAGGCCCTATGATCAGAAGCTATAAGAAGAGCTTGGAAGTAATCCACTACTAGTCTGTCTCTTTGTTACCCTTCTTGCCATTCACCTCTCGCATTTTTTAGCTTCCTAATGAGGTTCTTTTCCTTTTATAGGCAGCTTTAGAATGGAAAAACTTTGAGTTCTGATCCCCTTCCTTCAGTTATAGAGCTTTCAACCTCTACTTCCACATTATTTTCTCGGCTAGAACTGAACTTTTTCCCAAGTAGAATTATTATTAGCAATCTCTACACAAGTTGGATCTACTTCTTGCATCTATTCTAAACTCATTCTTGCTTTATTCAATTGGTGTCAAACATTTACAAAAGTATTTATGTTCCATATATTGAGTTTCTCTCTACAACATTGTATCATCTTCATTACCTCCCCCATATTACTCCTAATTGACCCTTCCTTTCAGGACTCTTCAATGATCTGTGCACATCTTTCTTCTCCCACCCACATGACTTAAAATCTAAAAGGCTTCTTCCTTCTCTCATACATCAACCCACCATCAGTAGTTATCCTTAGTGGTAAGTGATCAGAGTAAGCAGCAGTACCATGAGTGACTACTACTTGTGGGAAAATTTGGCACCAATGATAATTCACCATAAATCTATCTAATCTCCCATTGCTACTATTTGTTCCTTCTCTCCTATTCACCGTGTATATTTAGGGCCTCTAATGCCTAAATCCACTCAGGCATAGTCAGCTAACACCTCTCTGAAATCAAGCATCTATTTTTCAAGTCTAGCTCTTGTTCCCCATTTCTCTGATTGATCTTAAATTTCGTTGAAGTTCCCAAAAATCAACCATGCTTTCCCATCCATTCGTGACAAAGATCTAATTAAATCCCAAGCTTGCATTCTATAAGTAGTGTCAAGATGTCCATAAACGCCAGTGAAATACCAATCTTTTGAATTATCAAGATCATCTTAATAAAAGCATCAATATGGAATTTAGAAAAAGTAATCATAAATAAGTTAATATATTTCTTCTACATTAACGCAACACCTCCACTTCTACCATCACAATCTACCGAAAGGCAATTGTCAAGACCAATACGATACTTATAGGATTCCATTGCTCATGCCCTTAATTTAGTTTCTTGAAGGAACAAGATCTCGGGAGCTTCCTTCTTGACAATGTCTCGAAGGGTATGAATTCCCCATGGGTTTCCAAGCCCACTGGAATTCCAACTTAGAATTTTCATGGCTTCCGGTGAGGATGTGACCCATCTTTTGCAATCTGAACATCTTTTGCCCTTCCTATCAAAATAGATTTCAGAGTTCTCAGCAATTCATCTTCCCCTACAAGCTCATCTCTTCTCTTCCATCGTGGATGGCCCAAGTCACTTGCATTATGGATCAACTTTGCAAGTGGGGTCTCCTCTTGATTAATATCTTGTCCTAGGCTTGCCATATCTTGGCCCAAGCCCATTGAGTTATTAGGCAAATTTTGTCTTCTTCTTTCCATTGCAAATTTTCCACCACATTCCTATTTTTGCAAGAATCTAATCCAATAACTACAACTCCAAAATTCTTGCTGCCATGGTCTTCTCCGATTATTTCTAACATTTGAGTGGGACGAATACCATCTACATTATTAGTTTCAAATTTGATGCCTTCCCATTTTTCTACCGTTTCACAACAGTTATCCGATGTTGCCATGATTTTTGCCTGAATTGGCATCTTCCCTGTTCCGCTTGTCTGAGAGGGCATCGAAAAAGTTTTTCGATCAACAACTTGGTGCTTTGTTCTTTTTTCGCAACCCCTTCAGCTAGTGTCGCCAAAACCACCAGCACGCAGCCATTGTCCATAAGGGAACATAACAATCACATCACAGTCTTCCATTCCCCACAATCGTGATGCCCATGCACCAATTTTCCACAATAGTAACAGAAATCCGATAATCTTTCATAGGTAAAGCGAACCTAGCACGGATTACAGGAACCAATGCCAATTTTCTTCATTTGCAACAAAGGCTTTGAGGTATCAGTACATACTCAAAATCGCATAAACTCTCCTCAAGTCATTTATACTTTCTCAATGTCAACTTCTTCTACTCTCTCTAGAGCCCTACTAATTAAATTGTCTATATACACGTTTCTAGCCATAAGCGGCAAGTCATGAATTTTTACCCAGAACAAAGCTTCAGTCAACTGGATTTGGTGAACTTGTTGTGTCCCTCCCATTTAACCAACACCAACTGCTTATAATAGACCAAGGTCCCTCCCTTTCACCCTCTCCTTATCCCTAATATCTTCAAATCCAACTAGTATTAAGACTAGTCCCAAATCTTGGAATTTTATGTTCTTCACCAAATTTCAATTTTTCTTTATAGTTTGTTTCAAAGCTTCTCTATTATAGTGCCGGTCAGTCAATAGCTTCACTATCAAACACTTTTCACCTCAAAGAATTGCATTGTGTAGCGTTCATTTCCACTTGGATTTCCTCCTCTCCCTACTCAATCAGAGAAAGTTTCTCACAGAGCCTCTCTAGCTCTTCCTCCATTGTATAATAATTCAGCACAAGTAGAATCTCAATACTCTATTAATTTTCTGTAAATTTGGCTATGAAAGCCCTGTACACAGACAGGAAGAAAACCTCTACTACTCCAGTGAGAAAACCCATAGGGGGCCATAAAAGATTGCCCCACCAACAACCCTTGGCAGGCCGGTGGTGGCAGCCTTGCAAATTGTTTAATCTGGATCATATAAAGGGAGGATGATGATGGCTATTTTTTTAATATCTTATTAATATTTTGTCCTTTTTAATAAATTTTAGGGGGGAAGAGTTTTAGACAATTCATTCTAAAATTTTAGAATTTCCTCCTATTTAACTGGTTATTTTGGATGAAGGGTGCAAAGTAAAAAGGGTTTTTAGTTTCTGGTACTATTAAGTTATTAATTTTTTATAGTTTGGAATGTAAATTGAAAATGAGTAGTTGTAATTTGAAGTTCAAAATAAAATTTCTTCTTATTTATTGTTGTCAGTTTGGGATTTTCTTTATATGAGTTTTTTAAATCTACGAATAAAAGCATTGAGAACGATGACCTGTGGGGTTCGAACCTAATTCTCCCAAAGGACCTTGGCATATCATAATTGAGATCATAATTGAAACTTTTATTCAACATAATGGAACAACATTATAATGCATAAAACAGTACTGCACGATAATTTATTGTCATAAAAATTAATAACCTGTATTTATAAAAGTAATATTGTTTGTTGGTGTGGCAGCTTCCCATGTTAAGGATCTTTTTGCTAGTGCCAGATCATTTGCAGCTTCCATTATTTTTATTGATGAGATAGATGCTATTGGTAGCAAGCGTGGTGTGGTTTGTCCTTTGCTCTGTTTACTGAACATCACCAATTCAAAGTTGTGTTTTCTACTATGTTTTCTTTAATGCTTTGTATTAAATTTTTTATGCATATTCTTCTTTGCTCTGGAAATTCCTGGTTATTGTTGGCTTGAGAGGGGTTTGTCCTTGAAAATGTATTGACTTAATTGGATATCAAGTTTCTTCTCAATAGGTGCAAGAATGGAGACAAAAGGCTCTATCATCTAAAAGTAATGCAAGTGAGCCTACAAGTTCAAATGACTGAGCTTCTCCAGTAGTGGATTTCAGGCCTTCACATCCAGTAGGGAGGTCTCAAGGGATAGAAGAAAAGCACCCACATCTAGTAGTGGATTTCAGGCCATCACCCAATGGTCAATATAGATGTAGTTGATGCTGTTACATATAATTTTGATATGTAAATTTGATGTCATTGCATGTAATTTTGATGCTATTTCTTCAAAAAAATGTAATAGAATATAGAGTTGGCTTTCAGCATTATTTTTTACTTGAAAAAAAATAATAATATAGGCTTTTGTAAAAAAAAAATATAAATATAAATATAAAAAATTAAATATATAAAAAATAATAAATTTAAAAAAAAACTAGGTATAAGCTAGAACCCAGATTTTTGGGTTGTAAAAACCCGGATAACCAGGGTTTCGGCCTTGGTCATAACCCAGGTATACCCATTTGAAACCCGGGTTGAGGGCAAGGTATATCCGAATGCCCGGCCCGATATCCGATTGAACACTCCTATCATTCAGTACTCTCTGATGAAAAAAAATAAATATAAAAAATTGAAATGAAAAGAGAATAAGAGATGAGATGATCAAAGAGGGAGGTAGATTTTGAGTATTGCATGTTTACCATTATCAATTGTAATTGACTACAAAGCATATATTTATATTTAGAAGAAAATTACATGGCTGGGGATGATCAGATAATGTAAGTATTTTGATCGTTATGAAAATCAAATATCTTGATTTGATAATAAAATTAAATTAAATTCTTGATTTAATATTATCTCCAACACATCATCATCCAATGACTTGCACCAAAAGTCTACCCCGATTGCATTCTAGTACCGATCTCGAAAGATATAATGAAAGGAAAAATCTAGTTACAAGCACAATTGTGCACTAATATGTATACTAATTTATTGTGATTGGTCAAAAAGTAGATTTTATTGAAAACAGTACTAATTTAAATTTTAAGTATGAAAGAATCAGTATTGGTACGCAGATTAGTACGCAACTTTGCTTGTATATAGCAAAACTCTTCCACAAAGAAAATTATTTTTGTAGTTGTGGACCTACAGTCAGTGTAGTCACCAAATTAAGATGCCCTTTTGTTTGCTATTCTTCGTTAATTCTGGTCTCCTTAGAGCATCCGCATGCATCAGGATGCCTAAACCCTCCAATTTTCACAAGACATATTAACCTTTTGTCAAAAACACATCTCCATCAGGTTTCCTATTTTAGGGAAAGATTTTGGGATGTGAACAGTTGCTCCTATTCTCATATTTGGGCCGCTACAATTCCTCCCTAAATCACTTTTTAAAAATATTTTATTCTAACAAACAAAACAAATTCTTCTTCCAATCATCTACATTTTCTCTCATGCTCATATTTTATATTTTTAAATATTATTATTATGAAAGTACTAATTTTAAAAATATTATCATTTAAAGAGATGATGAGTAGTTTAAAAAAACCATTACAGATGAAAAATTGAAAATATGGGTACAACAAATATTAAATAATTACGTAAATGTGAAAACAATAAGTTAAAAAATTTTCTTCAGATCATTCCCAAAAACACAAAAAAAAAAAAAAGAGTAGTTAAAGATGTACAAATAAAGGAGTAGAAAAAATACAAAAATGTTATTTTAATAAAATAGAAAAAGAATGAGAAAGTGGGATGTATGAGGTTTTTGAAATATGAGTAAAATTTAAGAGAAAATTGTAGGAAATGTGTTTTTTAACCAAATTATAGGAAAATTTATAGGAAACCCAATATGAATGCTCTTAGAAAGACCAAAGAACCTTTTGTGTGTGTACGTCGAGACAAAAAGTGCAGCTTCCATTTAAAATTTTTGCAGAGATCTTGGTCTAGGCATAGATTGATCTTGATTGTTTATTGCTTGTAGTCAAGTTGATTATGTGATACCATATATTTACATGTATTTTAATTAAATAGTTATTTTATTTATTTTAATATTGGTCCTCTTGTTTTAAAATTATATGAGTTTTGTGATATTATTTTATGATATTTTAAGTTGTGAAATTTAATTCAAAGTGTTTTATTGTTACTAATTATTGTTCATCATTTAAAATTCTCTTTATTTTAAATTAGTTTATTGTTGAATTTTATTATTTTATTTTACTAAGTCACTGCGTTTAAATTATTTTATTTAAGTTTGCCATTTTGAAATCATTTTCATTTGATCCGTTTTGACACCCAAATTGAAAAAACTGGACTTATTACTTTCCTTTCTTTTTTTCTTTTTTCTCTTTTTCTTTTCCCATTTCTCTTTCTTCTTTCTTTTTATTTTTCTTCTCCCTTTTTCCCCAAGCTCGCATGTGACACTTCCTTCTTCTCTTCCATCCATTTCCTTCTCGCCTACCTAGCACAGCCATGCACCACCACCGGACCTCACCACCTAGCCCACCAACTCCACCACCCTCCAACGACCTCCCCCACCTTAGCCTTCCTTCCCCATGCTCTCTCTCTCTCTCCCCGCTAGCCGTGTGTAGCCCGAATGGGTTGTGCATTGTTTTGCTCCATTGTGCACCGCCCATTAGCACCACCACCACCACAGCAGCTTTCCCTCTTGCCGGCCATCCTCCTCCACCAAGCTAAGCCCTTAACTCCTTGCCGTTCACTCCAAGCCCACAAACCCCATGATTTTCTCCACTTTTTGCGATCGCTTGGCCACCGCACCACTGCCATCAGCTTCCCTTCTCCCCGGTGAGTCTCCCCTAGCCTCCCCACCCCCAACCAAGCCTCCACGTTCTCTCAATCTCCCACAACCTCTTTTCCTCAAAGAGGGCCGATCTCCTCTATACACCTCCACCCACGGCCAACCACCACTACCATTAGATTCACAAACACCTTTAAGTCCTTCTCTAGCCATCCCAAGTCTTCATTTGTCTCCGTTCAAAAGTTGAATTTTTGAGACCCATAGCCCTTGTCCATTTTGTACTGTTACGTCACTGTACTGTCACTTCTAGCACCTCCGTGATCCTTCAAAAATTATATTTTAGCACTGTAAGTTATTTTTCAAAGAATTTCTTGAGATTTAACTATATTGTTGCACTAACAACTTTTCTGCAGTTGATTAGTTGTGCCGGACTTGGAGTCCGAGGAGTATGGGGGTCAGGTTGGATTTGAGGATCGTTTGTTTATTGCGATGAATTGTGCTTGTGTGTATTATATTGTGTTAGGTATCATGATTTTTATTGCATTATGGCATGCATATTTATGCATTGTACATAAAAACTGGGTTTTCATGTGAGAAATGAATTTGGGTTAATTTGTGATAAATGATTGGTAAGGATTGAGAGAAATGAAAAAGTGACTGTAGGGATGGTGGTAAGCAAGGACGACAGTAGCGTCCTGCCTGTGAATCCCTCCTACGGTGCATGCAGTAAGGATGGTGGTAGTCTCACTTACAATTCCAACTTATAGTGGGAGCTGTAGGGATGGTGGTAGTCCCGCCTGTGATTCCCGCCTACAGTGCACGCAGTAGGGATGGTGGTAAGCAGCAATGGTGGTAGAGTCCAACCTGTGATACCTGCCTACAGTACTTTGATAGATTGAAAGAGGAGAAAAAGGAAATGTACGGATGGTGGCAAGTAGGGACGGTAGTAGAGTCCCGCCTGTGATTCCAGCCTACGGTGCATGCGATAAAGATGGTAGTAAGCGGGGATGGTGGTAGAGTCCCGCTTGCGATTTCCGCCTACAGTGGGAGTTGTAGGGATAGTGGTAAGTAAAAATGGTGGTAGTCCCGCCTATAATTCTCGCATACGGTGCACGTAGTAGAGATTGTGGTAAGTAAGGATGGTAGTAGAGTCTCGCCTGTGATTCCCTCCTACAGTGTTAATTGGTTAATGGGCCATTTTTTGGAAAAAAAAATTAAGATTTTTAATAAATGGATATGTGAACCATTTTTTGGAAAAATTTTGGATTTTATGATTAGGCCCTTTTCTGGGAAAATGATGGATTTTATGATTGGGTTATTTTATGGAAAAATTGCGAGTGGTTAGTTTGGAAAATGGTTATGGGTCACATGCATGTTTCATCATGTGCACACATGTTTGTTGGATGCATTAATATATTTTATCTCTTGGATTGTTTGGTTGATTACTTGCTAAGACTCATAACCTCACGGTATTCGGACCGTTTCATAGTATCGTAGATTTTGATGCAGATGATGATTTAGAGCATGAGGATGTGGCTCCACTAGGGGAGTGACATGTGGTCATTTTGGTTCGTGGGTTATGTATTACTCTTTGGTTATGTAAATATTAGTCTTTACTTTATTTTCGCTGGATAACTGTATACTATTTTGAAATGCTTTTATTTTAGTTTGTGCGTATTTAAATTTCTGGTACTTATTTGGTTGACTTTTAATCATCCGCTGTGACCTTGTCATACACTTTTTGCATGTATATACACTTGACACTATTAGTTGGGATGTGTGACTCGTGTTGTCATCATCCCAACGTCGTAATTCCCGCATTTCCATACGTGGGAGTCGGAGGCATCACAAATTATGCCTAAAGAAAAATTATCTATACAGTCTTAACATATGCCAAGTCCCCACACTGTCTCTTTAAAAAAAGCGGTGCATACAAGAAACAAATTTAGATCTATTTAGCATGTGACGGAGGTATTTGCAAGCTTATTCATGTATTTAACAAGCAAGGTACTGTAAACATCCATGCATGGTGTCATGTAAAGATTGCGTCTGCATTAGCACCATTAATAAAGATAGAGCAATATATACATGGAATAATTGAAATTGGTCTAGATGAGAAGATCATTCCACACTATTTTTGCATAAATTAAATGAAACATCTTGACTAGATGGAGTCTCAGTCAAACCGATCTTCTTGGAGCTTGACTTGGATTCGTTCCTTGTACGTACATCTTGGAACATCTTGAATAGATAGAGCAATATATACATAACTATTGCTATAACAATATGACATCCCGCGTAAGATGAGTATGATGCATTTCATTTCCCTGCAGCTTTTATGCACGGACCTTGCAGGAAAGAAAAAAATCACATACAATTTGGAAAGCTGCCAATTAAGAATCTAAATCATAGGAGCATGATACTATCAATCTCCGGGAAGTTGAAGGAATCAAATATCCATGGTAAGAGTGAATATCATATATAGCCACTTTGTTATGATCTTTTAGGGAATAAAAGATTGTTCCTAACCTATAAGATGGTGCCTAACCTATAAAGATGGTGTCTAATCTATACAATCTTTTAGGGAATAAAAAAGTTGAATAATTATTAGGTAGTTTTAGAGGAAAGGTATACAATCTTGTTCCAAACACAGGATGACGTCATTAAAGTTAATAACCTGACATTTGTTAAGATATAAAATAAATGATAAAATCGACCTCTTCTTATCAGTTTAAACTTTTAGGACAAGTTCATTTCGCATGGTATCATAGCAGACCTAAGTTCAAATCCTGACTCTACACTCTACCTCATTTAATTAAATATTCCACATGTTAGACCACCCATTGAAGGAGAGTTTGGCCCAAACATGAGAAGTATTAAGATATAAAATAAATAATAAAATCTATCACTTTCTATTAACTTAAGCTTTTTAGGATAAGTGATGATTTCACAACATTTAGAACTGATAGTACGAGAATACCACAATATTATCTCATTATCGATATTTATTTCCAAACTATCTAATAACTCAGTTTTAGTGATGGCTCTCATGGGCAGCTAAATTTCTGGCACAAGCTAGCTGTAATTTATTCTCATGCTAGTGGGTTCTACTACTAATAGGACATGAGTCAGCTTTAGTTTTGTGACGGTTAAGCCAAACAACTTGGCGCCATCCCTTTTTAATTTTCATGATTCTTTCAAGCGTGCATGCAACTACTTTTGTATATTAAATTCATGTGGTTGTTGTATCCCCCTTATATATCTAGCTAATCCAGTCCACGTACAGTAAACGTCTTGCTTGTCAAGATAATTTCGAATATATTGTCTCAACATAGCATATAGTAACAATTACACTCCAATCATATATGTTCTTTAACCATAGATCAATAAAGCCTATAAAACCCCCATGCATGCGGGAGTCCTTGGAAAACCAAACCAGAAAAGTCTATAAACCTATTTGCCTTTGCCACTCAGCTCCCTGTTCTAATAACATGACTCGTCTTGTGCATAAGCAAGGACCCCTAACTGCAGATCAGTTACGAGCTATTGTTAAAAAATACGATGCTAACAACGACGGGGGTCTAAACAAAGAAGAGCTAAAGGATGCCTTCCAATCCCTTGGTGCTCGTCTGCCTGGCTGGACAGCTCATCGTGCACTCCACCATGCTGATGCTAACGGAGATGGAGTAATCGGGGTGGAGGAGCTCGGCGCCCTTCTGCAATATGCTTCGAAACATGGATATAACATATAATCATCTTCCCCTATACCTTACTTTAATATCGAATCCGTATATAGTGTGTCTGGCAACATGTTAGTATATAAATGTAGTAGCTAGTTAAGTTTCAACTTCCCGTGATGTAAGAACCAAGTGGCGGCCGACTCCTTGTGTACTGCAAGGTTCAGTGATTGTATGTGTTTTGGTTCAGTGCTTTTATGTATGTATGTATGTATGTATAATGAAGTAGGGCTTCTTTGTGTTAGAGTGCTATTTTCCGTTCTTCTATATATATTGTTTTTATTATTTACTCAACGGGAAGGTTACTATAAGTTTTACCAATTCGATCCAAGCAATTTTCCTTATGAATTATAAACTTGCTAGAATTGGGTCCTTTCAGGGACTCGTCTCTAAATACTTCTTGTCTATAATGCTTTTGGTGGATTTGCTAAAAAACAGGTGTAGTGGGAAAGTGGGATGATTATTGAACAAAGTAGAAACGTGGTAATTAAGCAGGGCTATTGAGTTGAGCACCAAAACTTGGATATATTGTTGCACTCGAGAAGCCAAACTAAACTGCAAATTATATATATATATATATATATATATATGAGAATTATCTTTAAATTGCTAGCGTAAATTGGGATGATATTTATGACCAACCTTGCAATTACAAGTTTGAGTTATAACCATAACATACAATTTAAGAAGGGTGAGTTATAACCATCTAACTACAAGCTGATGAATTTAGCCTTAATCTAATTCAAACCACAAATTTTAGACTCATGGCCCCTTAGTTTTTAGTGGAATTTTGTCATCGACAAAGCCAAAGAAATAACTAAAAGCTGCGAGGGTTAATCAACATCTTCAGTTCACCATTAACACTAATGCTATAAATATATATATATATATATATATATATGTTTAAGGTAGGGAGATCCTCTATTATTAATAGAAACCCTCACTTTTGGTAAAGGGATACCTTATACATTCCAAATGTCATCCAACTTATTTCATAAAGAAATAAGTCACTATATATCAAGAATAAAGCCATCATATATACCCTGCATATAAACTCCTCCCCCCTATAATCAGAAATATAAAACGTGTAAAGGTAAAACCAAAACCAAAACCACTTCAAACCATTCTAGCACATGAAACTTATTGTAACAGCCCGCTAAAATTATCAGTTTTGGATTATTTCCCGACAGCAATCACATCTCTCTCATCTTTACCCTCATCTGGAATCACGCGTATAAATTATCTTTTCCGTAAATCACGTAATTTGTTCTTCATCGACAGCTGTAAAATCATGAGTCTTCCAAGACCACGCCTAGCCTTTCTCAAGCCCAAACTACCACTTTATGTGGTGGACAGCCACCGTACGCCGCCACGTACGTTCCTCCGACGCATGTTCGTGACGAACAACGAGCGACGCGCGGGTTATCCCGTCGATGGTATAACCTTCTATCTCTAGTTATTTTACGTTTAAAATAGTTAGTTGGTTGGTTTGTGAATTGTGTAGTTGTATTTGTGGAGTTCTTGCGTAGTTGTGAAGGGAAGTGTGGTTGTGAAGTGTTGAGTTTGATTGTGTATTTTGTGGACTGTGCTGTGAAGTATAGGCGTGAGATGGATGCCGTAGATGTGATACGGCGGGTTGTGTGAAGAGAATACGCGTGTAGCGTACTCTGTGTAATGCAGCGACGCGCCGCGCGACGTGCGCTGTAATGATGTGTGTCGTAGAAGGAAGGGAGTACGCATGTAGTGTACTCCGTGTTGTATGGCGATGCATCGTGTGATGTGCATCGTGTTGATGAGTGTTGTAGCGAAGGAAGTACGCGTAGTGCGTACTCCGTGTCGCGTAGCGATGCACTGTGAGACGTGTATCGCAGTGATGGGTTTTGTAGTGTGGATGGAAGAGAGTTCACGTGAGTGTACTCTGTATTAAGTCGTGAAACACCGGATGGCGTGTCACGAAGGGTTGGATGGCGTAACAGAGAAGTGTAGAGCATGGTGTAGTGTTGGGAAACTGTATGACAGTGTCCCGAAGCAGTGGTGTTATGGATTATAGTCTGGGGTGACTGGTGTCATCTTGTGGTTGACTATGGCTAAGAGTATATGGATTGAGAAAGGAATTGTTTGTTGGTTATTATTGATAATTTTAATGAACTTGTTTTAGTGCAAAGGCTTTATGAAGTCAAATTATCTCTTCTGAGTATAGTGAAACCTCAAGTTGCCGTGGTGTTGCAAGTGCTCATAATATGACAATTGAGTTCAGAAGTGAAAATCTTAAGGACTTGAGTGTTCCTCTTCCAGCTGTTGTGCAGTTCCTCGTGTTTCGCGCCCTTTTCTCATAGAACGCGACGATCGAGGTAAGTTAGCCTCTAACTTACTATCAGTTTATTGTGTATGTGTGATGGGTAAGGGAACTACAATTTATGTATGTATGTTATCGTATATGCCATGCCATGCTATGTCATTATATGTTTATTTGTTACGTATGATTTAATCTCATGAATAATTATCTGTTACACAATCTTTTCTATTATACAATGTGTATGTTATAAGTATACCATGTTAAGTATGCCATATGATACAAGTATGCCATGAAATGTTTATGATTAAATCATATTGTGTCATTACAAGTATACGTCATGTTAGAAAAAATTATATGATATTAATTAACATCTCATGCATTAAGAAAAATAAGATATGTTATGTTACGTATAATACGTGGGGCCACAACAACTGTGGAGTACGTATTATATTCTATGTTACTTATAATGCGTGGGCCACAACAACTGTGGAGTACGTATTATATTCTATGTTATTTATAATGCGTGGGGCCACAACAACTGTGGAGTACGTATTATATTTATGTTACTTATAATGCGTGGAGCCACAACAACTGTGGAGTACGTATTATATCTTATGTTATGTTATGATAATACGTGGGGCCACAACAACTGTGGAGTACGTATTATATTCTATGTTATTTATAATGCGTGGGGCCACAACAACTGTGGAATACGTATTATATCTTATGTTATGTTATGATAATACGTGGGGCCACAACAACTGTGGAGTACGTATTATATTCTATGTTATTTATAATGCGTGGGGCCACAACAACTGTGGAGTACGTATTATATTTATGTTACTTTATAATGCGTGGGGCCACAACAACTGTGGAGTACGTATTATATCTTATGTTATGTTATGATAATGCGTGGGGCCACAACAACTGTGGAGTACGTATTATATTTATGTTACTTATAATGCGTGGGGCCACAACAACTGTGGAGTACGTATTATATCTTATGTTATGTTATGATAATGCGTGGGGCCACAACAACTGTGGAGTACGTATTATATTTATGTTACTTATAATGCGTGGGGCCACAACAACTGTGGAGTACGTATTATATCTTATGTTATGTTATGATAATACGTGGGGCCACAACAACTGTGGAGTACGTATTATATTCTATGTTATTTATAATGCGTGGGGCCACAACAACTGTGGAGTACGTATTATATTTATGTTACTTATAATGCGTGGGGCCACAACAACTGTGGAGTACGTATTATATCTTATGTTATGTTATGATAATACGTGGGGCCACAACAACTGTGGAGTACGTATTATATTCTATGTTATTTATAATGCGTGGGGCCACAACAACTGTGGAGTACGTATTATATTTATGTTACTTATAATGCGTGGGGCCACAACAACTGTGGAGTACGTATTATATCTTATGTTATGTTATGATAATGCGTGGGGCCACAACAACTGTGGAGTACGTATTATATTCTATGTTACTTATAATGCGTGGGGCCACAACAACTGTGGAGTACGTATTATATTTATGTTACTTATAATGCGTGGGGCCACAACAACTGTGGAGTACGTATTATATCTTATGTTATGTTATGATAATGCGTGGGGCCACAACAACTGTGGAGTACGTATTATATTCTATGTTACTTATAATACGTGGGGCCACAACAACTGTGGAGTACGTATTATATTTATGTTACTTATAATGCGTGGGGCCACAACAACTGTGGAGTACGTATTATATTTTATGTTACTTATAATGCGTGGGGCCACAACAACTGTGGAGTACGTATTATGTTTTATGTTACTTGAATACGTGGGGCCACAAAAACTGTGGAGTACGTATTAATGCACGTTATTAATCAAGACAATTGAATAATATTCCAAGTTTATGTTAAGTACAGTTTCAGATCAAATACATGATAAGTCAAGTTTTAGATCAAGTCCATGTTATGTTATGCTCACGTACATGTTATGTTCCAAGTTCATGTTCACATCATGTTATGTTCACGTTTATGATATGTTCAAGCTCACGTTCATGTTATGTTATGTTCATGTCCATGTTATGTTTCACGTTCATGTTATGTTGTTTGTTCATGTTATGTTTTAAGCTTAAGTTCATGCCATGTTAAGTCAAGTTCAGTTCACGCTTAAGTTCTGGTTAAGTCATGCTATATGTCAAGTTATACTATGTTTATGTATGACTATAATTATGCATTTATGCTTTTACTGCCATGCATGCATTTTTAACCTGTGTATAAGTTTTATGTTAACTTACTGAGATTTGTAATCAAATCTCACTGTGGTAGTCCCAACTACCATTCCCCCCGAATGGTAGATCTTGTTACAGGACCCAAAGGAGAATTGGAATCTGACCAACTGAATACGGTCGACTAGGCCACGGTGCGATGTTGATGATGGTATAGTATTTAACTTAGGTTAATACTTGTACTTTTGGAGTTGTATCTCAAGTATTCTTTTGATCACAACCATTTTAGACTAGTGTGGTGATCACGGCTTTTTAGTATGCCTTTATGTATGAATTATGTTTCAAGTATTTGGGATATATTTAGTTGGTGCATAGTATTGCTAAAGAAAAAGATTATCCGCTGCGAATATTGCATAATGTTAGATGCATGTTAGGAACATTGCATCTTATATGTCATGAACGGGGGCAGGTAACCTTGTGTTGCATGTCTCGACGCTTCAAATGTCCGTTCAATCCCAAGCGGAATTTGGGGGCGTCACACTTATCGTAAGTATGGTAAACCAAGTCTATCAGTTCTGAGAATACCGATAAGCTAGGAAGGAAAATGTTGAGCCAAAGACCAGATGGAATTACAGCCACTGCCACTCATCCTAGCCAGACAATCTGTTGCACAATTAGCTTCCTTGAACACATGCTGAACCCGAACCATCAACTCCTGCAACAGACACCTTATTTCCTCTCAAAAATCCTCTAAATACCACAAACTACAACGATCCTCCCTCAACCAAGAAATGACTAACATCAAATCCATCTCTACTATAAATTGTTAAAACCCATTCCCTTACAGTGTTGAAGTCCTTGCAGTAAAGCCATCAACTCAGCTTTGTTATTAGAATAGACTCCAAGACTAGTAGTGTGACGCCCCCAATTCCCACGTACAGAAACGTAGGAATTGAGGTGTCGGAATGATGACAACACGGGTCACACACCCCAACGACAAGTGCTAAGTGTGTGCACATGCAAAAAGTGTACAACAAAAATTATAGTGAAATAATTTAAGTCAGTCAACAAATTACCAAAATTGTTTAAATATAAATTCAATTAAATACAAGCATATCAAAAAAATAGTACAATTTTCCAGTAACAACATCATAAAAACTAAAATACATAATTCAAAGTAGGGAAATAATTCCCAATAAATAAGCAAAGGCACCAAATCACTCCTCTGGCAGAGCTACCTCTTCAGGCTCAGCCTCCTCATCATCTACATCAAAATCTATGGTACCAAGAAATGGTACCGCAGGTAAGTAATAATTCAAACAGCCTGCAAGATAATAATACATTTATGCAATAACAATATGCATGCACATGATGACAAATGCATGAGACCCGAAAATCATTTTTCCCAAAATGAATATTTTCCAACACATGCCAAAATTCCATTTTGGCCCAAAAACATATCTAGTCCATTAAAACGGCCCAACATCAAATCTCGCAATTTTCTCAGAAAATGACCCATTATCCATTTATCAAAACCCATATCCAATTTTAATCTATATGCACCATGATCTCCCCTAGGGATCATCCACACATCCTGACTCCCTTTGCCACACCATGGGTAATGATTACGCCCAAAGAATAATGTCATAGTTGTAGCACAACTTTGTGGTGTCGATTCCATAGGAAGACAGATTAAAAGAATAGTAGAATGAACAAAGAAACTAATGAAAAATTTCGAATTGGATAACTCAATTGGGAACTCAATTCCTAAAATTTCGAATCGGAATGTATAGATTTATAAACTAAAATTAAACCAAATGTAACCCTTTAAAAACTTATTCACCACTTCAAAAATATGTAAATTATTATCCCTATTGAGAAAATTCAACGACAAAAATATACTCAAGAAGCAATTTTGCAGCAAAGAACTAAATCAATATAGATAAATAATTTATCCAAACATAATCAAAGAACTAATCCATTCAATAGAAAAAGCATGACTGAATCTATAAACAAAATAAATTCTATGATTATTCAGAAAAAAAAATATCAACGATGAATTGAGAATGATAAAATAAAAGAGTTTAAGTAATTGAAAATCAAATATATAAATTAAAAATATCATCTAATGTGCAAGTTTATCCCCAGTCCTAGTTGAGAATTTAGTTATCCATAAATATAATGGACAACAAAAATCTCCAAAGAAAACTGAAGTGAACGGATGCCATGAAAGTGATTTTCTCCTCTATTCAAATCTGTCTCTTGTGCCTCTGCTCCTCCTCTATTTCGTGCTAATGATATGTTTATATAGGATAAGAAAGAAACCCTAATGTCTTAATAATTTCCGCATAAAAAAATCACCTAAATTTTAGGACTCATCTTGGTAGCCATGCAGCCCTTTAAGATAGCTTTCTAATTCATCAAGAATCGCATCAATCAAATATATGAGTATAAAGTTACAGTCAAAATACTAAAATATGTCCAAACTGTCTCCTACCAAATTTCAGATTTGGACTTCTTGTAGTTTCCTTTTGTGATTTTTTTTTCTTTTTTTTTCTTGATCCAAATTGCTCTCAAACCCCATGAAGGTCGTCCTTTGAATTTGATAGGGCTTTGACCTGCTCTTTTATAAACTTTAAAATTAAACATAAAAACAACTGCTTAAGAGTATCCCAACGTAAATAGAATTTCAATTCAAGAATACACATTAATTTCTATGATTTCTATTCATATATTAGCATTTTAATCCCATAATAGGGTATTTAGAGTGCACTTTCACGCAGTACTCATCACACCTCCCCCAACTTATTTATTGCTAGTCCTTAGCAATTTTCATGTCAAAACAACAAAAGAGACCAAAGAAAATCACACACAAAGGCCACCAAGTCACACTTTCCAGATTCACATGTCAAAGTAATCTAAGGAATCTAATAACCCATCAAGATCAATCCACCTATAGCAATCTACAGAGTGTGTGTGTTCTCTAAGCCATAACCATCTTACCACTAACCTTGACACATTCAACATCAAGAACATTTCAAGCAAAAGGTTCAACTCCATAAATACCCAATCCCCCAAAAGCTCTAGGCCAAATAAAATAAAAGTATTCTCAAAATACCCCTGGTCCAAATTAAAGGCTTTCATAAACCAAACCCTAGCTGAAATTACATACTTTCCCAGACTGCCCTTGGATGGGTGCCCCTCTATTGTTTACATTAAAATCTTCTCCTTAAAACCCTAGTGGGTTAAGACATATGTAGGCCAAGCATCCTCAAGTCCAATTATTCTAAACTAATTCCTATGATTAATAAAATAAGCTCTTTTAATGAATTAAACGAGTCCAAAACCTCAATCTCATAAATATAATAATAATCCCTAAATCATGTTGCTCTCTTCCATAGCTTGTATGACATGGATCAAAGCTGGTTCTCCATTTTTCAAGCCCATCTTGAATGTTGGAGTCTTGCTAGCTTCGTCCCAAGTGGATTGCACCAATCTTTGCATACCTTCATTGATCTTCTTAGCTCTTGACCTTATTATTAGTCTATCTAAAACTTGCAAAAGATCTTTAAAACTCGATCCACCTTGGTGCCCATCAAGACCAGAATCTAGCCACTTATCCTTCCACAAAGAGATATGTCCTTCCTTGACAAGCCATTTAGAATTTTCAAGAACAAATGAAACCGACGCCATAACCATCCTCCAAAATCTGGTACCTTTCTTTGGATTTACAAGTGAGATATGTTGATGTCGAGCATATTTCGCCCGAAAGAAATGAGCCCACAAAGAGTTAACAGTCAACAACGTCCAACCAAATTTGATGTGAAGCAATTTTTGAATATCAAACATGCTTCTCAAACCTATACCTCCCTCATCAGTAGGCTTGCAAAGTAGGTCCCAAGACACCCACTTATGCTTCAACTTACCATATTTCGAACCCTAGAAAAAATTACTAAACAACCTGTGCAAATTGTGCAAAACAGATTTTGGAGCATAAGTGACTGCCAACAAATGAATTGGCATGCTAGTAAGGACGTGCTTTATTAGAATCAGTCTTGCCCCTGAGGACAAAAACTTCATTTTCCAACCTTCTATTTTATGCCGAACACACTGCAACAACTCTTCCAAATAAAGTCCTTTCATTCTTCCAATTATAATGGGAACCCCAAGATATTTAACAGGGAATTGGCCTTTGGAGAAACCTATCAAACGTAAAAGGAACTTTCACCTAGTGGCCAAAATCTTAGAAGAGAAAAATAGAGATGACTTAGCTTCATTTAACACCTGTCCTGACCAACTCGCATACAAACCAAGAGTATTCGTAATAGCCTTAACCTACCTTTTTCCTTCATTTGCAAAAATTATCATATCATCCGCATAGAGAAGATGCAAAATTAAAGGGCAACCTCTAGGATAAGAAAAATAACCAATGTCACCAGCCTCAAACTTGCTTCTCAGTAAACACAAGAAAACCTCCTCCACTAAAATGAATAAAGAAGGCGAGAGAGGGTCTCCTTGACGAAGACCCCTTCCACCCTTTAAAAAACCTTTGGTTGTCCCATTCATAACAATCGAATACCACAGCATAGCCACACATTGAAAAATAATATTACATACCTCAACAGAGAAACCAAAGGCATGTAACACATATGATAAAAACTCCAAATCAATAGTGTCTTAGGCTTTAGCCATTTCTATCTTCATCATAATGTTCCCACCCCTAACTAGTTTATTAATATCATGTACTAACTCTTGAGTAATACTAATATTCTCAAATATACTTCTCCCAGGAAGAAAAGCACCTTGCTCCGAAAAAATAAATTGGCTCAAAACCAACGTCTAATGACTTACCAGGATCTTAGAACATATTTTATAGACCACTAAACAAGACTTATTGGCCTAAATTTGACAAAAGATGAAGGATTCAATACTTTTGGAATTAAAACTACGAACGAGGAAGTATAAAACCTGGGCAGTGGAGCTACCCAAAAAAATTCACAAATGGTCTCCATTAAATCCATCTTGACCAGCTCCCAGCACTGTCGAAAGAATCTCGAGCCAAAGCCATCCAGGTCTGGCCTACTATCCACCAGAATAGAGTATAAAGCTGCCTTAATCTCTTGCTCTGAAGAACATCTAATCAGAGCTTGATTTTTAGCACCCAAAAAGAGACCTGAACTAACTCAGAGAGATCAGGCAACTAGTGCCTTGGTCTAGCTTGCAAGAAATTGTCAAAATAAAGCACTACTGCTTCATGAATAGCTTCTGGAGAAGAAAGAACCCAACCATCACTTAGATGCATATCAGTCACAAACATATGCTTCCTCACCTGCAAAGCTGGAATAAAAAAAATGAAAAAAAAAAGTATTAACATCGCCATGATCGACCCAAGATTGCTTAACTTGTTGAGTAATACGGATCTCCTCCCTTTTTAACCAAGTAGAAAGCTCAATCTTCTTGGCCAAGACATCGAACTCATCCCCTTCCAAAAATCCCTTCTGAAGCCATAAATCACCTTCCTCAACCCTTGCTTCCAACCTTTTAATATGCTCCCAAGTCCACCCAAAAACCTGTTTATTCAAGCTCCTAAGAACCACTTTAAATCTTTTTAATTTAGAAGCAAGTTTAAACAAACCCGAACCACCGGTGTCCTCCTGCCAAGATTGAGAAACACACCTCCAAAAATCATGGTGAGTAGTCCACATTTGTTGGAATTTGAAGGAGCTCGGACCATACCTCAACAAAACCTCTGACATACAAAGGATCATCAGAGAATGATATAAGGATCTATGGCCTAAATAAGTAACTACACACGAAGGAAAAAGATCCAAACATTTGGAATTACAAAAGGCTCTATCCAAACACGGCCTAACTCCTCACCAAACCCCTTGCCCATTGCACCAAGAGAACGTGTTTCCATTAAAAGGAAGCTCAATAAAACCCCTAGCCTCAATGAAATTACATAAATCTTCCATTGCACAAGGCAACATTGGATTACCTCCCCATCTTTCACTATCATCACGAATAATATTAAAACCACCAAGAACAACCCACGACAATTGAAGGGCAGCAAAAAATAAAATCTCCGACCATAAACTCCAATGTTCCAAGTAAAAGCACATGCATAAGCCGTTGTAACTACCAGCAAATGAATCAATCAACAACGATAACTGTTGGTTAGAAAAACCAAGCAAACTAACTTGCACCTCTTTTCCCAGAAAATCCACAACTTTCCATTTTGAATGCCATTCGAAAAATGTTCATCAAATCTTAGAATATTTTTCTAGTGCAACAACTTGTTATCATCTCTAAAATACTCTGCCACAATCAATATTTTTGGTTTTTCTTTCTTAAGTAGTGTTAAAGTCTACTTTTCAAGGTACCGAGACCACAGACGTTCCAGAACATAATTTTCTTAATCATAAATTAATCCTAAAAGGCCTGCTAAAAGCCCTGGACGAATTGTGCATCACCTTCCCTGGAGCAACATCAAGTTTGACTAATTCTAATTCAGAGATTACATCCCTTGCTTTCTCTAAATTGGGAGGCTCAACTTCACCATCTGAGACTGACACATGCTTCTCACCAGCTCTAGAATAAACCACTACTTGTAATTCCTCCCCATTATCAGACAATTCCCCCGACCTATCCTCCACTAAAGGAACATGTGGCAACAATTCTGCACCAGCAGATTCTACTGGACCACAACAGTCACCCACAAGTAAAGCCCCATTATCGTTTACATCACTAGGTTCCCTTTGTACAAAATCCTTCGTAGAAAGCAAAAGGTAAGTTTCTTGAACCTCAAGTGGAACAAACGCATTCTCAACCATCAGAATAGGGCCACTATCAACAACCGAACCATCCTTGCCATTGAAACTCTTCAACACCCCCAATAGGTTTTAAAATTTCGTTAACAAGCAATTCCTCTTAACCTCCTCCCTTAGAGTCTTCAAGGATTTCTATAGTCGCATGAGCCTCTGAATTGTTTTTAACCCAGACACATCCCTGCTTTCCTTTCTCCTTCTGTTTTACAACCTTTTCCACCTGTTGTTTACATGTATTTTGATTGTGTCCTTGTACTTTGCAATGACTACAGAAGGCTGGCAATATCCTAATAAATACTCTTGGGATTTTTGGGTGTACCAACCAAAAAGATTGAATTGGATCAATATAAATATTCATCAAAACATATACCCGAGACCCCCTGTTCATGTCACACATCTCGTGGTATAATACTTTCCAGAAATGCTTCATGATAATAGTTTGATGGAAGACCAGGAAACATGATCCAGATTGGGGCCATGATCAGTTTAGATGCTTCTGTAAATTCAGTAGACCATGGAAAAATTTTGTAAACCACTCCATCAATGTCACAACTCTCTCTAGTCATAGCCTTAATGAAATCCTCCTCATTCAAGCAACAAATGAAAACATTTTGAGCCCTCAATATCGCCGAAACCACAGGCTAAGAACCTAAACCCCATCGGAGATGATCAAGTGGCTATTGGTGCTGACCACCGGTGGCCAGCACCAATAGGCAAGCTTCACGTGATCGTTGGGTATAATGGTTTCGGTGCTGATTGTACTGTACGTTTCGATATCATGTGAAGTAGAGAGGATCCTTTTCCAAATTTATGGGTCATGTAGCCATCAAAACAATTAGAAGAGAAACAAAGAAATGAATCTTTAAATTCCTTTTAATTGTTTACATAAAAACTCGAATAATCCTAGTAATATATATATATATATATATATATATATATATATATNCCCTCTATCTTTCTATATATATATATATATATATATATATATATATATATATATATATATATATATATATATTACTAGGATTATTCGAGTTTTTATGTAAACAATTAAAAGGAATTTAAAGATTCATTTCTTTGTTTCTCTTCTAATTGTTTTGATGGCTACATGACCCATAAATTTGGAAAAGGATCCTCTCTACTTCACATGATATCGAAACGTACAGTACAATCAGCACCGAAACCATTATACCCAACGATCACGTGAAGCTTGCCTATTGGTGCTGGCCACCGGTGGTCAGCACCAATAGCCACTTGATCATCTCCTCCTTTCTTTGTTGCTATAATCCTTCTTAAAAATACATCGACAAATATACCTTATGTTTAGTAATAACTTGATGTTATCTATAACATTTCAAGTGAAATGGAGATGAAACTAGCTAGCACAATCAGCTTTCATAAAAACTTATATGATCTCCAATTGGCTCTATTAGGTTTAAATTTGTAAATCATCATTGTTCAACCAATAAAATCTTTTAAATAGACCATTCCTTTATAATAAAATCCCAAGCCCATCCAAATGGCCAACTGAACACAAGTCCCTCAACTTGCCGACCTTCATGACCAACAAGCCAAGTCCCTAGACTCGTCACAATTCAGTGTTCGGGCCAGAGCATCCTGAGCTCGCTCAAATGGCAACTCAGACCCCAAGTCCCTCAATTTACCAACCTTCGTGACCAGTAAGACAAGTCTCTAGACTCACCATGAGGCAGTGGTTGGGCCAGAGCATCCCAAGCTTGCCCATATGGCCAGTCAAACCAAAACACCCAAACGAAATGGGAAATGCATAGAGATAAGAAGAGATACACATGCCAGATAAACAAAGTCCTTATATATACATATGTGGAAAGACTTTACATCAGTGACCTTGCTTGGCTAAAACCAAAAAAATAGAAAAAAGAAAAAAAGAGAACTTGGACAAGTGCAACTATCAAGGCAGAGCAGGGGCTTCTAAAATAGTGAGCGGCATCATGTCTTTCTCGAGGATCTTGACGAACACGAAGGCTCGAGGGTCATGTTTGAGTGAAACCAGGTTCTGAGTGCTGAGATCTACTATGGGGCACCCTCGCATATAATCCCTTAGCCACTCAAGACCACCCTCTTTGTAACCATATCCACAGGCCTTGTCCCAAACAGTTCTTGCATCCTATATGGGACATGACCACTCACCAGTAGGTGCAACTAGCCACTAGGCTAGACTCCAAGGTTGAGATATGAATATCTCACGCCAAGATGGTGTTGGTCGCAATGATCAACTTTGTTTCTAGAGAGTGGACCTAGGCCTCATGCTGCTGCACAAGGGGGTTCTGGCAGTAGACCAACGGAGTCAACTCGAAATGTTTGGACAACAGCTGCGAGTGCCGCCCAGCATCCAAGGCGCGTTGCTTGAGCAACTGGCCTCTTTCTTCCTGGGGTTCCAAGAGCCCCCTCTATGCCAATTTCAACTCCTCCTCTCACCTCCGCAAGTCCCCCTAAACCCTGGCGCACTCGTTCTTGAAATGCTTACACTCTGACGTGACGTGGGAGAACTCCTCGTTAATCCTACCCAACTCGCCCTCTATAAGGGCCTTCATGTCTCAAAGCTTACTGCCCTTCTCCCGCAATAGCATGTTATGCTCCCTCAACATGTCCAAGTCCTCCACCAAGGCATTGCGTTCAAGGGTCACCTCCTCCACCTCCCGGTTCACCTTGTAAACCTCCATGCAGGCAAGTAGTGTCAGGGAGCGAAGAACCCTATTTTCCTCCTCCCCTCGCTCTTCCATGATCACGCCAACTATTGGTCCGCAACCTACATCATGAGAATTGAATACCTGAGCCCTCTAGTGAGGCCCCCGACCCCCACGTACAGAAACTCTAGAAATCAAGGTGTCGAGATGATGACAACCCGGGTCACTCATCCCATCGCTAAGTGTCAAGTGTGTGTACATATAAGAAGTGTACAACAAAAACAATGCAGTGGATAAATAAGGTCAGTCGACTAAGTACCATAATTTTGTTTAAATACAAGCTCACTTAAAATAAGCATACCAAAAATATTACAAATTAAAGTAATCAAGTCGTAATCCAAAATACATAATTTAAAAGCATAAAATAATCTCCAAAAATTATAAGTAGAGACACCAATCTACTCCTTCAGCGGAATCGCCTCATCGGGCTCAGCCTTTTCATCATCTGCAACAAAATCTACAGTACCAAGAAACGATACCGCAGGTAAGTAATAAACCAAACAAATCTCGAGATAAAATATATTCATGAAATAACAAAATGCATGAATATGATACCATATGCATGAAACCCAAAAATCCCCTTTGGCCCAAAAATCCAATCTATTAAAACAGTCCCGTCATTTTCCTAAAAAATAGCCCAACATAAAATCCATTAATCCAATCTCGCGCTTCCAGAAAATGGCCCAATATCCATTATCAAAACCAATATCCAATTTTAAATCGTATGCACCATGGTCACCCCTAGGGACCATCCGCTCACCCTGACTCCCTTCGCCACACCATGAGTAACGACCATGCATGTAACTTTGTAATGAGTGATGCCCAGTTTCGCGTCCAGCGCCTTCATAGCCAAGCATCCTCTACCCCCACCAGTAAAGGGGCCACGAAGTTGGCACGAGAGCGTTACCATCTCGTCCAATCCCATTGTTGCCCAGCGACAACCCAGAGGACATCACTTAGTATATTGCGCTCCCTATTGACTAAAGGAGCTCCACCGAGATAATGCCACATATCGGCTTGGGGTCATGATACACACGTACCTAAAAATCTATTTTCACATGAAAACTCAGTTTTCATTTATGCCTATGAACATCCATGCACTATGCAAAAGCTCAATTTTCATTTTACAAACATGATCATGCGTGCACCATATAATGCATGCGACAAGATACAAAAATCTCCAACAACATCAAATCCCAACAACAAACAATCCAAAACACAACTCTGTCCACCAATTCATCCGACTCCCAAACTCCTCAGACTCAGTCCGGCACAACAAACCAATCCATAAAAAAATATTTGTTAAAGCATAAACATATTTAAATCATAAGAGTTGTTCGGAAAATACTTATAGCACTTTAAAATAATTACTGAAGGATCAATGAGCTACAAAATGTGGCGAAAAGGCAACGTCACAGTGAAAAATGCATTGTAGCGGTAGTTCACAAAATACCCAAATCTAAACGGGAACAAACGAAAACTAGGGAAAGCTAGGGTAGGGCTTAGGGGTGTTGGTGAAGCTAATGGAAGTGATGGTTGGCCGTGGGTGGTGGCACAAACGGTGGTGGAAGGCCAAAAAGCCCGAAATGAAAAGTGGGTTGGTTGAGCTTCACCGGTGACGAATCGGAGTTGGGGATGGGTGGGTTAGGATGCTAGAGGGCTAGTGATGAAGTGGTGAAGAAATGATGGCCAACGATGGAGGCACGGAGGCACGGGGAGCACAAAATCGTGCGGCTTAGTGGTGCTCGTGGTGGTTAACGGTGGCGTTTAGAGGGGTGAAAATGAATGGGTGAGCTCACCAGCTGATGGGAAAGAGAATGAGCGCAACGGCACACGGCAATGTGTGGCCCACAGTAGAGCTAGAAGGAAAAGAGGTCACAGCTTCCAGCCGTGCGTAGCAGCTAACGGCGGCACGGGGTGGCCTAAAAATGGAGGTGGAGGGTCGCCGACTGGAGGGGAACCAACTAGGGTGAGCGGTGAGGGCCACGGTGGTGCTGGGGGCTAACGACACATAAACGAACGAGGAGAGGGAGAGGGATGTCGTGCGAGAGAGAGAGAGAGAGAGAGAGAGAGAGAGAGAGAGAAGAGAAGGAAAAAGAAAGAGAGAAAAAGAAAAGGGAAGGGAAAGAAATGAGGTCCAACCCTCGCAACTTGGGTCATGAAACTGATCCAACGAAAATTATTTTTAAAATAGCAAGTTAAATAAAATAATTTAAACGCAATGATTAAATAAAATAAAATAATAAAATCCAAAAACACAATAATTTTAAAGCCCAAAAATAACTAATTTAAATTAAAAAGTAATTTAAATACAAAACTATAATAAATAACAAAAAGCATATTAAAATAATTTCACAACTTAAAAATCATAAAAATAATACCGCAAAAATCACTTTTAATTTAAAACAAGAAAACCACTACTTATAATAATTTTAAAAATTATTCAATAAAGATACACGTAAAAATGGGATATCTCACCTCTCAAAACCTGAACCCATCACCCCAAGCCTCTCTGTCCCAATGTAAGAGGACAATCCAACGCCCCTCAATTGCCATGAAGGCCTAAATGCATCCAGGACAAACTCAAAGGAAGGGCTCGTGTCTCGATCCTCTGGTACGTTGCCCACGGTGTCTACTCTCGTTGGCTCAAACACTAGCTCCTCAAAGGCAGCAGGCTCCGAGAAGGGTTCCGTAGTCACCATGGGAACTTCAACCTACATAGGCACCTTCTCAGTCTTGGAGGTGTCCTTTATCCTCGAAAAGCAGACTCACACATAGAGGGAGACTACAATGCTACCTCCTTCGAAATCAAGTAGAAACCAACCTTTGGGTTCCAAGGTGATGGGATGGACACGTAGTCACCACTCAGCTCCACGACGAAAGAGGGACCTAGCTCGACCTCCTCTCGATCAAGTGGTTGGGAACCAGTTGTGGAACCTGGAGCTTCATGCCCAATGGTCGGAGGAATGTTCTGCATGAGTGATTCTATGAAGAAAGGAAATGACTCGACCTCCAATGGGGGCCCACGTGGTGCAGGTTTGAGGAAGGCATTGAAGAAGGCCATCCAAAGATTGTCAACACCTACTTCCTTAAAAATTGCGTACCCTGAGGTCGACGAGGCCACAGCCAGTACGAATGGAGGGTGTTGCACCTCCCGCTCAAGGTCACTCTCTAGAGGAGGGCACTAGGATCATAGGGCAGTCGGCCCACCCATCACCCCAAGGTACAACGAGATCGAGAACCCTGAACCTCACTCTTGGGGGTGCTAACCCTTGGCAAAGGACAGGAACGAGAACCCCCGACCTCACTCTTGGGAGCTTCATGCACCGATTGTGTCACGAGCTTTTCGATGCAGCTTCTCCTTACCACCAGCTGCAGGAGGGCTCAAGTTGCATCTCTTGCATCGAGGCGAAGGGTAACCGTCTAGGAAATCCCAACCCAACACATATGAACGATCAGGAGAGGACTAGAAGTTGGCGATGTTGGCTTGGGTTAACACCATGTCAATCTCGGTGTTAATGGGGTGGGTCGCCACCCAAGCTTGTACAGCACCAGCTTGGCCTCCTCCCTCCTATTCAACGTAATGGATAGGCTCTTACTACTGGGCACATACTACCAAATGGCCCGAACTGGGAATTCTTGGTGAAACTCCTCCCCCTCATAATACTCCTACACTGAGTTGGAGATGAAAAGAATCACTGTGACCAGTCTTTGATATGGGAGTTCCGTTTCTCCAAGTTGGCAATACACTTATCAGAGGAACGCACCTGGAAGCTCTACAAGCTCCAATCGAGACGCAGCACCCAGTACAGTGATAGAAACTCCCAAGTTATTGATCAGGGTACTCCTCCAAACTAGAGCTGAGCACATTTTGGAAGATCAGGCCAATCCCAAAAAGTTGAGGATGTCTCAAATAGGGCAACAAAAGGAGAGTCGCGGACCATTCGCGAACATCAAAGGATAAAGGGCAACTCGATAAGCCATCCCATCCAAATCCACCACAGCAACGCAATGCCTGGGGATCTCCAGGATCGCCAACTCTAGTATGTTGTAAGCTCTCCTCAATGCCTGGAGGTTAGTGGAGGAAAATGACGGCTCCTAGCTCCGCCCAGCCAAATACAAGTGCCAATCATCAAAAGTTTCTTTAGGGGTCATCGAAGATGAGGGAAAGGAAGAAGCGAAACTGAGAATGGAGAGTGGAAAACCAAGTAAAGGAAGACAGGCACAAGGGAAAGAGTGGAAGGATGAGAGGCAAAAGTGGTAGGAAGGGAGAGGAGGAAGGTCTTTAAATGGAGAAGAGCGCGACAGTTGACATGCTGCAAACAACAAAATGACCCATCGGCAAAAACCCAAAGGGCGTGACACTTCTACTGACATGAAAAATGTGATTAATAATGACAACTCAGTCCTACCAACTTCTTGTTCTTAGTTAGGGCATTAAATTGAAAGATTTTACCCTTATTTAAAATTAATTAAATAACTGCCCTCCACTTATTAAAGTATAAATAAATAAGTTTGTATTTCACGGGGGCATGGGAACCTGCATATTTCTGAATTTCTTCTTTTTTATTCAACTTTTGTTTTGTTTTCTTTTTATTTTTTGAAGAAAAATGATTCTTGCAACCAGCCTGTGCAACCGGCGGGGAGTCTCCACGTCATTAATGAAATGTTGTGTTTCATTTTTACATTGAAGTAGGTAGGAAGAATAAAATCTAACACTGGTGGAATTTCATCTTCCCCCATGAAGCCACAGCCACTCTCCGAGAGGCACTTCCACTGGTCGACTAAATTTGGCAACGAAGATGATGATGAAGTTCCAAGCATCAAATCTTCCTCAATCGCAAATTTTTTTTCCTCTCTGTGCCATGCCCATCAACGACCTCTCTGACAGGATGACCTCCTCCACCATCAACAAAAAGTAGCAAACTGGGTCTCTTTTCAAATAGATTCGAGTTTTTGCTACGGTCTCTTTCCACCATCAACGTCGTAGTGCTATCGCCTCCACTTCCTATTGTCGGCATCCTCCACCATCGACAGAGCAGGTAAGGAAATTAAAAAACTAAACGCAATCAAAATGAGTCTCTTTCCAAACATATTTGAAGTAAAAATTCATCAAGATCGACTAAGAAAATCCAGAAATGTGAACCATGCAAAAGGAAATAAATATGTTACATTAGCAAATTCATAGGAGCCACCTACGGATGCCAAAGGCCTGTGACCTGATTGACATTACTCCCAACCTCCAAAATGGAGGTCTGAAGTTTGAAACCCCCATCCCCCAAATGTATTAAAAAAAAAAGGAACCACCTATGGATAAACATGCCATCAACACCTAGCAACCAAATGGTACGAAATGAAACTGGCACAACTGTTTTTTCTTTAACAGGTGGGTGAGGTAAGTTTTCCACTGCATCTAGTTTCCATGCTCTTGAAAGGGGTTCAAAAAATTGAATCAAGGCCCTGAGTTGCTCCGGATCGAGTCTGGAGGGTGAAGAAGATGAAGGGGGAGTGGTTGGAGTAGGTCCCATGGCCTTGTACCCATACCAAAAGATAAAGAGACGAAAAGCAGTGGTGGGTCCCTTCTCTTTTTGGTGGATCACTTCTTTTTTTTTAATCCAAAAAATGAAATAAACAAATGAAAAATAGCCGGTTGCACCATGTTTCCCGTAGCCGGTTGTTTCTAGCAAAACTGTTTTTTGAAGTGTGAGACGATTATACTATTCCATCTATTATAGACGGGGAAATATACATAGTTATTCTATAGTAGAATAAAGGATAATATAGTTACTTTATTATCAACGCTAATTTCCTGATCAGACTCATAAATCAAGCCCTTATAAAAATTTAAAAAAAATACTTTCTCAATTTTTTCTTTAATTTTATAAAAAAAAATAGAATTTAAAATCGAAAAACTTTTTGCACATGCACTGTGTCCGGCCAGGCCGACGTGCCAGTATCATGTGGTCAATGTGGCACTGTCCTGCATGCATGGTCCACATTGGTCGTCGATCAGTCAACGATGAGCAAACCGAACATGAGAACATGGGAAGATAAGTAAGAACTTATACTAGAGTTGTTTTCAGTATCTGCCAGCAGCAAATATTGCATCCAAAAGTTACATAAAAGTGAGGTTTTGAAAGAGGTGATTCCCAATTCCATTATTATTGTTTGGACCAGTTACTAAAATCAAAAACTTTATACGATCTGATATATATTTTGATGTGAAATATTCTTTTATCTTTGCTATATTTGCATCTTCCTGTGCTTATCTGACCAGAAAAAATGGGATTACATTTCTTGAGATGTTTGAATATTATATGGATTGTAAGAAGATAGTTAAGTATGATGTAACGAATAAATATTAGGTAATTTTAGAGTAATGGTATATATACAATCTTGTTCCAATCACAGGATGACACGTCAGTAAAGTTAATAGCCTGACATTCTGTATTGATAGTGTGAGAATACCATAAATTAATATATACATTATCAATATTTATTTCCAAACTCTATATCTCATAATTCTTATATTAAGGTCCATTTGGTTTCATTCGAGATGCTCTTAACATATCTTACCTCATTTTATCTCAAGAATATCCAAAAATCATTTAAACACAAACACTTTTCAATTTCAAATTTTTAACTTTTCAATTTTTCAATTTCTCATCTAGTCATTATAATTTTTCGAACTTACAAAAAAAAATCAATTTTTTCAAATCCCAAAACAAAAAATTAAAAATTTATATTCTAACAATATTTTAACTCTATAATATTTTTATTTAATTTTTTTCTCTCATTTTCCAAAACTCTATTAACAAATAATCTCACTAATTACTATTCACAAATTTTTCATTTCATTCCATCTCATATATGTAACCAAACAAGATCTAAAATATCTTAACGACGGCTTCGGTTTTAGTGATAGCTCTGATCATGGGCAGCTCAAATTTCTGGCAAAAGCTAGGTGTAATTTATTCTCATGCCAGTGGGTTCTACTAATAAGAGGACAGTTAACTTGGATTTGCGATGGTCAAGACAAACATGAACTTGGCCCAGCTATCTCTTTTTTTATCATGATTCTTTCATGCGTACGTGTATGCAACAACTACTTTTGTATATTAATTCATGCGGTTGTTGTATCTCCCAGCTTATATATCGAATCCAATACACGTACAGGAAATGTCTTGCTTATCAAGATAATTTCGAATATATTGTCTCACCATAGTATATGGTAACAATTACACTCCAATCATATATGCTCTTTAACCATAGATCAATAAAGCCTATAAAACCCCCATGCATGCGGGAGTAGTCCTTAGAAAACCAAACCAGAAAAGTCTATAAACCTATTTGCCTTTGCCACTCAGCTCCCTGTTCTAATAATATGACTCGTATTGTGAGTACCGATGTGTTGAACACGTCGACCGCGTCCAAGCAAGGACCCCTAACTATAGATCAGATACGGGCTCTTGTTAAAAAATACGATGCTAACAACGACGGGGGTCTAAACAAAGAAGAGCTGAAGGATGCATTCCGATCCCTCGGTGCTCATCTGCCCGGCTGGAGAGCTCGTGGTGCACTCCACCATGCTGATGCTAACGGAGATGGATTAATCGGGGAGGAGGAGCTCAGAGCCCTTTGGGAATATGCTTCGAAACATGGATATAACATATAATCATCTTCCTCTATACCTTATAATATCGAATCTATATATATACTGTACGTGTCTGGTAAGATGTTAGTATATAATTAAATGTAGTAGCTAGCTAGCTAAGTTTCAACTTCGCATGATGTAAGAACCAAGCGGCGGCCAGCTCCTTGTGTACTGCAAGGTTCAGTGCTTGTAAGTGTTTTGGTTCAGTACTGCTTGTATGTATTTATATATGATGAAGTGGTGCTTCTTTTTGTTAGCTTGTTATTTTCCATTCTTCAATTTCTTCTATATATATTGTTTTAGTATTTACCTAATGGGAAGATTACTATGAGTTTTACTGATTCCAAGCAATTTTCCTTAATGAATTTTAAACTTGCTAGAATTGGATCCTTTTGGGGACTCGTCTCTTAATACTTCTTGTCTATAATGCTTTTGGTGGATTTACTAAAAAATAAGTGTAGTGGGAAACTGAGATTATTATTTAACAAAGTAGAAACGTGGTAAGCAGGGCTATTGAGTTGAGCAGTACAGAAACTCGGATTGTTGCACTCGAGAAGACAAACTAAACTGCAAATTATATATATACATATATATATATGAGAATTATCTTTAAATTGCTAGCTTAAATTGGGATATATATTATTTATGATCGACCTTGCAATTACAAGGTTGAGAGTGGATCTCAATTACAAAAAATAACCATAACATAAAATTGGCCTGGTATAACCATCTGCCTACAAGACGAATTCAGCCTTAATCTAATTCTAACCACAACAAGGGTCGAATTGTAGGTAGCTAATAAACAGGTTTTTACATCTCCTAGAGTTATTGCTTAAACTCTAGGGCATGAGTGGATCTTTTCACAACATTTATTGAGTATTTAATATTGTCCACAAAATTTACTCGGGCAGCCTTAAATGGTATGAGACTCACTATGTATCTATCTCTAATCTTGCTCTCACTCTAGACCCTAGTATGTGCAAATCCTGCACAGCCTTTCGAAAAAAGTGGAACGAATTTCATACTCATGGCCCACTAATTCTGGGGGAATATTGTCATTGACAAAGCCAAAGAAATAACTAAAAGCTTCATAGGTTAATCAACATCTTCAGTTCATGCACTAACTTGAATTATACTTCAGCTAATGCTATATATATTTATATATATTTATATATATGTATCTATATTATATATATTATTAGGATCGTTGGAGTTTTTATGTAAACAATTAGAAGGAATTGAAAGATTCGTTTCTTCGTTTATTTTCTAATTGTTTTGATGGCTACATGGCCCACAAATTTGGATAAGGATCCTCTCTGTTGAAGTAAAAATGAGTTGGTTGACATATTCTTATGAAAACCTTTGTAAAATTGTATTGTATATAACAAGTGTTGAAGTGGGGTGAGATGAAAAGGGTTCGAAGTGTGCTCAACACGGCTCGAGCAGAAATCATAACAGAGAGTTCGCTCGATGTGCGCTCGACATGGCACTCGAGCATAACTCAAACAGAGAGTTCATTCGATAGGCGCTCGACACAGCGCTCGAGGGAACTCAAAGAGAGAGTTTCCTTAAGCATCACTCAGCATGGCACTTTAGTAAAATCTGTGATACCTCGTTTTTACGTGTATTTTTATTAAATGAGTATTTTAATTTAATTAAAATATTGGTTCTTTTATTTTAAATTTATCGAATTTTAATTGAAATTATTTAGTTGTAAAATTTATTTTGTGGTGCTTTCTTAATATTAATTATTGTTTTGTATTTAAATTGCTGTTTAATTTATTTTAGTTTATTTTTAGATTTAAAATTTTATTGTTAGTTTTTACTAGTTATTTATTAAAATTTAGCAAGGTATTGTGTTTAAATTATTTTATTCGATTTATAACTTTTAAAGTTGCTTTCTTTAGATCAGTTTCTGGACCCCAGAGGTGAGGACTAGACCTAATTTCTTTTCCTCATCTTTTCTTTTTCTCTTTTTCTTTTTTTCTTCCTTTTTCTTTTCTTTTTTCTTTCTTTTTCCCCACTTTCTTCTGGTTCTCTCCTCTCCCCACGCACTCTCTTTCCTTGCTCTCTATCGTCGTTTGCTTCGTCCGCCCAGAACCACCACCTGTTGCCTCCGTGCATCTCACCACCCCTCCCATTTTCTTCCCTCCAGCCGATGAACACCCCCACCAAATTTCAACCACATCCAAGCCACCGTTAAGCCACACGCACCACTCTAAGCCACAGCGTTCTTGAGCTCCAGCATCGCCATCGTTCCACCTCCGGCCACCACTTTATCACCAATCTCTTACTGACCTAAACCACTCATTTCCAGCTCCAATCCGTCTCCGGAGCAACCCCCACGAGCTCAACTCCGTTGTGGCCTTTTTTCACTTCCACCGCCATTTTTGCCGCCACCGACGGCCAACCCTCACTTCCACTAGTTTCATAAACACCTCTAAGTCATTTCTATCAATTTCAAGCCTTGGTTCGTCCCCATTCAAAAGTGAGTATTTTACAACCCACGACCACAAAGTTTTTACACTGTTACGTTGCTTTTCCTCCACCTTTTGTAGCCCCTTGATCCTCCGAAAATTATTATATGGCGCTATAAGTATTTTTCAAACTTTCTTTTAGATTTAAATATATTTTTGCTTTAACAATAAATTGTGACTGGTTGGTTATACTGGACTGAGTCCGAGGAGTCGGGGGTCGAATGGATTAGAGGACGGAATTATTTGTATGTTGGTTGATGTTGAGAATTGTTGGATATATTTATGTCTTATCATTTGTATTGCATAGTGCATGCATGTACATGTGTTGAAAAAAAAAACTGGGTTTTCATGTAATTGCATGCATGTTCATGTGTTAGAACTTGAAAACTGGGTTTTCAAGCGAGAAATGATTTTTGGGTATATTTGAATTATTGGATTGACTGGTTTGAGCCAGAGGTACTGTAGGGATGGTGGTAAGCAAGGACGGTGGTAGATTCCCGCCTGCGATTCCTGCCAACGATGCACGCGGCATAGAGATGGTGGTAGAGTCCTGCCTACAGAAGGACTTGTAGGGATGGTTGTAAGCAAGGACGGTGGTAGAGTCCTATCTGTGATTCTCGCCTACGGTGCACGCGTAGGGGTGGTGGTGAGCAGGGATGGTGGTAGAGTCCCACCTATGATTCTCGTCTACAGTGCTCTGATGGTTTGTTTAATGGATCATTTTCTGGAAAAATTGTGAAATTGGATTTTTGGGCTATTATCTAGAATAATGGCGAGAAAATGTTTTGGGCCAAAAATGGGATTTTTGGCGTGGATGGAAAAATGTGGATTTTCGAGACACATGCATATGTCATCATGTCGATGCATATTATTGAGTTTTAATATATTTTTATCTTGTGGGTGTTTGGATTATTACTTACCTACGGTACCGTAGACTTTGTTGCATATGAGGAGGAGGAGGCTAAGCACGAGGAGGCGGCTTCGCCAGAATATTGAGTTGGAATTGCTTATATTGTTGGAAAATATTTCCCTTGCCTATATTTTATGCATTTTGGAATTTGAGACAATGTTTAACTTTTAGTATTTTATTACGCTTGTTTTAAGCGAGTTTGTATTTAAACAAAATTCTGGTACTTAGTTGAAAGACTTTTATTACCACTATGTTATTTTTATTGTACACGTGTTGCATGTACACACACTTAGCACTTAGCAATGGGATGCGTGACCCGTGTTGTCATCATCCCGATACCTCAATTTCCACTTGTCCGTACATGGGAGGTGGGGGCGTCACAAAATCTAAAGCACAACGTGCCCTTGACTCGCGCTCAATACTCCGCTCGAGCCAATGTTCAGACAACTTAATTTTTCTAGGGTTTGAGCACCGTGTGTCTTGGGACATATAAAAGGAACTTTTTGTTCTGTTCTTTGGGTGGAGATATTGAGCAAAAACAGAGCCTCCTTCCAAGAGCACTTGAGAGAAACTTCCTTCTACATTCAATGCAAAATCTCTCTTGGAAAATATACCTCCACCATATCACACTCAAGATAAAACACAGTTCAGCCTCTTGGAGTGGATGTGTTCATTGGCCGGAAGGTTTCTAGAGCTGCTATTAATGTAGAGATCGAGAGGTTCTCGTAAGAAGCTATAGAAAGTTCGGAGTTTCGACACTACATGCCTGTAGAGATCGAGTGGGTCACTTGTGGTGTTACAAGCCAAGTTTAGCTACTACAAAGGTTTTGTGAGTGTCTCTAAATTGGTTGTAACAAACTAAAGTTTTTATAGTAGATTTGAGGTTGTGTCTTACACCCGGAGTGATTTTAGATTTTGAAGATGTTTTTCAAATGAATTTTCACTTCGTGGCCAATTTGTTGTGTTGATTATTTGTTTGATTTGTTACTTTGATTAATTGTTGTTTAACAATATTTTTTAATAAACCATCAAAACTGAATTACACCTATTCACCCTCCCTCTAGGTGTAGTGTTGGGGTAGAACCACTGCTTTTTCACTCTCTACTTCACATGATATCGGAACATATAGCACAATCAGCATTGAAGCTCGGCTATTGGTGCTAGCCATTGGTGAACAGCACTAACAGCAACTTGGTCATCTCCTCCTTTCTTTGTTGTTATAATAATCCTTCTTAAAAATACAACGACAAACATACCTTAAGTTTGGTACAAACTTGATCATGTTATCTAGAACATTTCAAGTGAAATGGAGATGATATTCTTTATATATCCAACCTGCTTTCGGATTTTCTTGCCACTTATATACAACAAGTACCACTCGTTACGTGTAAATATACAACAAGTACCAGTTGCTTGTCATGATCAATACAATTTAACTTGAATATATACTTCAATTATGCTCTTGGAATTAATACGAATAGAAGAAAGGGCCTATAAAATTCCTATGCATATATGCATGCTAGAGCCATTTGAAAATCAAACCCAAAAAGCCTATATACCTA
The DNA here is from genome assembly GCA_011037825.1 of Carya cathayensis. NCBI lineage: Eukaryota > Viridiplantae > Streptophyta > Magnoliopsida > Fagales > Juglandaceae > Carya > Carya cathayensis. The sequence goes on along the minus strand of QGSO01000801.1, from coordinate 81,777 downwards.
TTAATTTGCCTTTGCCACTTACTCAACTCCACATCCCTTGGATACCTTTTGTACTAAATAACGTCATGCGTTGTAAGCCCAAGCAAAGAGTACCCCTAACTGAAAGTCAATTACGAACTATTTTCAAAGAACTTGTTGCTAACCATGACGGTCTTCTTAGCAAAAAAGAGCTAAAAGGTTCCTTCCAATCCGGTGAGGGAGGTCGTTGCCCTGTGTCAGGCTGAACCACGTAGGCCCAGCTCATGATGCATCAATGGGCCTTAGGATAGCCGGGCAACAGGGAATAGATATGAAAGGATAGGATGTGCTGGGCCCGAAGGGCTAGACCGGGCCAAGAGGCACAAAAAGGAGCAGTGATGCATCATGCACGAAATGTGAACCACTCGGTCAGAAGGCTTGACACTTCTACTGGTTGACAAGCCGTGTATGCAAGGACAAGAGTGGCCACTGGCTCAGGTTACCGACGGTTGGGCAGGCATGGAGAGTGGGCGTGCCATATCAAGAGCATGCCTCATTTAATGAAGGGCGGGGTGAACACGCCTTGATCTGGATCCATGTTCGTCGAAGTGGCCACACTCAGGCATGGCAGGCCTGTCACATGGCAAAAAGCTGATAGACAACACGACCTAGATACAATGGTAGAGCCATGATCGATTTGGCAAGGGACCACCCATGTAAGGTATATATACCCCCCCCCCCAACAAAGGGGTTAGTGGTCTCTGGAAATACTTCTCTAAATTCTCAACTACTTGCACTGACTTAAGAATTAGAGGTACTTCTCACCACCCAAGCCCCCATTTCTCTCATTCTTGCAGGATCCAAATGGGGTATTGTTAAGTTGCTAAGGCCGTGAAACAAGCCATCAATAGTGGTCCATCTGTGGGATTCATCTTATAGAAGTGTGTCCTTCGTATGCCTACAACGACTCTTTCCCAAGCCACATGGAGTTAAGAAGACCAGTTTGGAGCCATGGAGGCAAGACTCACCAAAATGGGAGACACGATAAAAAAGCTAATGGCGGAGGTAGAAGGCCTCTAGTAAGGAAACGCCACACCATGAAGAGTTAATGAAAAACTGGTAGGAAGAACAAAACCCAACCACAATGAGCACGCTGAGTCACGGTGCGCCCCAGAGATCGCCATGGCCAAGGAAAAGAGATGCAGTATGCACCCCGAGCTCAAGGACAAATGCACAGAAATGGCCAAGCAAATGGGCACGTCATTCTTCGTAGACTAGTTGCTCGAACCTACCATACAACATAGAGGTCATGGTTGTCCCTCCCCCACCCAAGTTCAAAGTTCCTTAGATGGAAGCATAAGACAGATCCAAAGACCCGCTACGAAACTTGGAGACGTTCAAAGCTCACATGACCCTTCATGGGTTCCCGGGCGAGATCGCGTGCCAAGCCTTCCCACTGACACTAAAGGGGGCAACAAGGGCCTGATCCGGATCCCTATTACTAGGGTCCATTGATAGCTTCAGCGAGTTAGCCCGTCTCTTTCTAATGCAACTTATGGCAATCCGAAAGAGGAGACGCCCGGCCGCTTATCTCCTGCCAGAAAAGCAACGCGACAATGAAAGCCTCAAGGCTACCTTTATCGATTCAATTGGGAGCTCGTGACTACAAACGACCAAGATGAAAAATCACCTTGTTGGAGGAAATTTGGCCGCAAGATTCATTCATGACCAAGATAGCATGAAAGACCCCCATGACCCTAAGGGAGTTCATGGACCGCGCCAACTCCCCAAGAAGACTGAGCTAGAATAGGCAAATAAGAAAGCTGCTAGGCTGAATGGCGGAGCAAACCATGAGAGGAACAAGAAGGGCACACAAGAAGTCAAATGAAGGAACAAAGCCTAGCTCGGGCACACAGCAGAACCTAGGCACATATGAGTATGACCGTGGAAGGTGAACGCACCCCGAGCTCAAGTGAGGAACCTTAATAGGGTCGGGAGAACCATAAATACTACACCTACCACCAAACAGACCAACACCGAACCAAAGACTGCTATAAACTTAAGCAAAGGATGGAAGAATAGGGGAGTCTATTAGACCAATGAGGCCAGGAGAACGAACAACAGGTGCAATGAGCAAATGAGCGCCTGAGGCCCCAGAGAAGTGAAAGCCCAAGGGGACAAAAGGCCAAAAAGGGGACCCAAAGGAGCCCATGGCGTCGAAGCCCGGTTAGGACAGACGGCCTAGTGAGTGGAATCCGCACTATCGTAGGGGGATATGCTAGAGGAGGACCCAACTTGTCAAAAGGAAAAGCCAACACCCATAGGGCTCGGTACAAGGAGGTGTTCATGATTGAGAGGACTAGCGTTGGAGCAAGAAGGCACGCAGGAGTAGCCGTCATAACGAAGAGGGCATCCTCCACCCTGATGAAAACACCTTAGTAGTCACTGTGCAGGTCACCAGCTTCACGACATGGAGAGTCTTGATTCACAATGGTTGTTCAACTGACATCCTATTCTTGAGGGCCTTCATCAAGATGGGAATCAACCCAAACTGTCTACACCCTATTGCGATGCCGCTTAAGGGATTTACAAGGGACATTGTTAAACCAATGGGAGCTATCACCCTATCTTCCTAGCCAGGAAGATCCCCAGAACTTCAACCATGATGACCAACTTCCTGGTAGTGAAGGCTCCCTCCTTGTACAATGTGATATTGTGTCATTCGACCCTGAATAATCTAAAGGCAGTGCCATCCACATATCACCTCAAGATGAAGTTCCCTATGGACGCAGAGGTGGGTGAAATTCGAGGTGAGCAAGTGCTGGCTCAAGAATGTTACACATGAAAGTTAAGGCATGGGGAAAAAGAGGTCAAGACAGTTGAAGAAGCATGGGGCACCACTGAACCACCTCCATTGTTGACCTTGGCGAACTGGGACAAAGAGGTATACAAATGTTCCAAGAACAAATTGGCCAAAGTATGGAGGTATACATGGACAATGTACTCGTCAAGAGCAAGATAAAGCTCAACCCACTGAAGTGCACTTTCCAAGTGGAGTAGAGCAAGTTTGTGGGCTTCATGAAGTGCAAAGGCTTATCGAGTGAGTAGCGGACTTGAACCACTTCATCACCAGATCAACCGATCAATGTCTTCCTTTCTTTAAGGTTTTAATGAAATTGCTGACTATGACCAGGCATTCGGTGAACTGAATGAGTACTTAGCTCACTCGCCACTTCTCAACCAAACCAAACTAGGCAAAAACTTCATCTTGTACCTGTCGATATCACCACATGCTATATCTTTTGTCCCGATCCACAATGCAGAGAAAGGACAACAACCCATCCACTACATGCGTTGGGCATTTCATAGGGCCAAGGCAAGATACCCGTGAATGAAGATGCTAGCATTGGCACTCATGGTCTCCACCAGAAAGCTACGACCATACTTTCAAGCCCATCCGATGAAGGTGCTCACCGACGTCCTCCTTAAGAAGATCTTTCAAAAGCTCGACACATTTGGCCGACTGATTAACTAGGAAATCGAACTAAGCGAGTTCGATGTAGAGTATGTTCCCGAAAAACAATTAATGGGCAAGTTCTAGCAGATTTCGTGGATGAAGTTACCAACTTCTTGAAGGAAATACAAGTTGCACCTCGAGGAAAGCCCTAGCACGTCTACATCGATAGCTCATCCTGCTAAGTTGGAAGGGGTTTAGGGGTGCACATTATCACTAAGCTTGGGGTGGAGTACAGCTACACAATAAAACTCACCTTCAAAACAACCAACAATGAGACCGAGTATGAGGTGTTGCTAACAGGAATGTCAGTGGCCAAGTTGTTGAGAGCCATCGAAGTTGAAGTAAAAGCAAATTCACAAGTGCTTGTCAGCTAGGTGTTAGGAGAGTTCACCACAAAGGGCAAAAAGTTGAAAAAGTACCTCTAGTAGGTGGGTGAGGAGTGAGACCTTTTTCGCTTCTTCTGCATCCAGCAAATTCAAAGAGGAGGAGAGAACCAAAAAGTGGACGGTTGGCAGGGGCACCCTCGAGACATGAGGAGTGCCCCCTTCCCGAACATGCAGCGATCTAGACAGTCGATGTCCCAGCCATTGGAACCAAAGTATTAGTTGTCTCCACAGTGCAACCCGAGTGGACCACGGCCATCATAAAGTTCCTTAATGAAGGCAAATTCTAGAACAACTAGGAGGAGTCGTGGAATGTCAGGAATAAGGCTTCACGGTTCATGCTGTTAGGAGGAGTGCTATACAAAATAGAGTTCTCCGAGCCCTTCCTGAGGTGTATCTCATCAGAAGAGGCCCAGTATGTATAAGGTGAAATACACGATGGAATCTATGAAAGGGCGTTGGCCGCAAGGGTAATACAAGCTGGGTATTATTGGCCCCATTCCCTCCAAGGAGAGTGCTTCGCCAAAACCCCCATGGGAAAGACACCTTTCACCCTTACCTACAGAAGCGAGGTGGAGATTCTAGGGGAAATAGGAATGTCCACTTTCCGAGTCCAACACTTTAACCTAGACCTCAACAATGAGAGACTAAAGCAAAATATGGACCTCCTGGAAGAAAGCCGGCAAGAAGCCACGGTGCAAACGGAAAACAATAAGAGAAAAACGGTGCAATACTTCAACAAACAGGTTAGGCCATGTTCCTTTAAAGTAGTAGATCTAGTGCGGAAGCAGACCAGGGTGACCACCCAAGAAGAGGGCAAGTTAGGACCATGGTGGGAGGGGTTGTACTCAGTAACAGCCAATGGTAAACTTGGGTCCTACCGCCTCAAAGATGATAAAAGCCGCAAACTCCCCCACCCAAGCACCTTAAGAAGTAGCTTCCTTAGAAATTCCAATCTTACCTATGAATGCAATGATCGCGTTTTATGAATGAAAAGACATGAATGTTCACTTTGACTCAACTTTGGTAAGGATGGGAACCAACAAGTCGAGTCCCTTAACTCGCCACAAGGCAATAGTAAGGCCAGAGCATCCCGAGCCCACCCAAATGGCCAGTCAGACACAAGTCCCTTGACTTGCCGACCTTCATGACCAACAAGCCAAGTCCCTAGACTCGCCACAATGCAATGGTCAGTTAGAGAATTTTGAGCTAGCCCAAATGGCAAGTCAGACCCAAGTCCCTTGATTTGCCAACCTTCGTGACCAAAAAATCGAGGCCTAGACTTGCTGCAAGGCAATGGTCGGGCCAGAGCATCTTGAGCTCGCCCATATGGCCAATCGAACCAAAACACCCAAACGAAAGGGGAAATGCATAGAGATAAGAGGAGATACACATGAAAGATACACAAAATCCTTGTATATGCATATGTGAAAGGGCTTTACATTAGTAGCCATGCATGGCTAAAAAAAAAAATCAAAAGAGAGAGAGAGAAAGAGAGAGAGAGACTAGGGACAAGTGCAACAGTCAAGGAGGAGTAGGGGCTTCCGGAATGGCAAGTGGCATCACATCTTTCCCAAGGGTCTTGACGAGCATGAAGGCCCAGGGGTCAAGTTCAAGGGAAGCTAGGTTCAAAGTGCTGAGATCAGCTATGGGGTGCTCTCGCATATAATCCCTTAGCTGCTCGAGACCCTCCTTGTAACCATATCCCCAGGCCTTGTCCCGAACAACTCTTACGCCCTTGATCTGGGACATGACCACTCCCTAGTAGGTGCGACTAGCCGTTAAGATTCCATGGTTGAGATACGAAAGTCTTTGGCCAAGACGGTGTTGGTCGCAACAATCAACTTTGTTTCTAGAGAGTGGACCTGGGCCTCATGCTACTGCACAAGGGCTTTTTGGCTATAGACCAACCAGGTCAACTTGAAATGTTTGGATAGTAGCTACGAGAGCTGCCCCATCCAAGGCGCGTTGCTTGAGCAACTGGCCCCTTTCTTCCCGAAGTTCCAGGAACCCCCTCTATGCCAATTCCAACTCCTCCTCTCACCTCTGTAGGTCCCATTGAACCCCTTGCGTGATCATCCCTGAGATGCTTACACTCCGACGTGACTTGGGAGAGCTCCTCCTTAATCCATTCCAACTCACCCTCTATAAGGGTCGTCACATCTCTAAGCTTCCTGTTCAAGTCCTCCACCAGGGTATTGCGTTCAAGGGTCACCTCCTCCACTTCCCAGTTCGCATCGTGAACCTCAATGCGGGCAAGTAGTGCCAAGGAGCAAAGTGCCCTATTTTCCTCCTCTATCTCCTCTTAAAACTCTTCCACAATCATGCCAGCAAGTTGGTCCGCAGCCTACATCACAAGTGATATTAAAAGGAAGTTGCCAAGAATTGAACACCCTAGCCATCTCGAAGCCTGGACCCGTCACCTAGGCCTCTCTGTCCCAGTGTACATAGACGGTCCAATGCCCCTCAATTGCCACAAAGGCTCATACGCACTTAGGACAAACTCAAAGGAAAGGCCTGCATCGCAGTCCTCTAGTACACCGACCACTGCATCGGTTCCCTTTGGCTCAAACACTAACTCCTCCAACACCAGCTCCTTAAAGGCAGCAAGCCTCGAGAAGGGTTCCGTAGTCACCATGGGAACTTTAGCGTGCATAGGTACCTTCTCAGTCTTAGAGGCGTCCTTTACCCCCAGAAATTCAGACTCACCCACAGAGGGAGACTGCGGCACCACCCCCTTTGAAATCAAGTAGGAGCCAACCTCTGGCTCCGAAGGTGACAGGATGAACATGTTGTCACTGATTGAGCTGAGTTATTGCATATCTTAATGCTTTTAGAACCAGTATATCTTAATTCTTTCATTACTTTATCATTGGTTTTATATGGAAAAATAAATAAATCAAAGTTGTGATTTTAATTGATTAAAAGCATGAATTTCTGCTTCAATTTTACCATATCGCTCGAGCAGCAGCTTTTGGCCGCTCGAGAGAATTCAGGCAGATTCAAACGCTCAATTGCCGCTCGACAGTGAACTCGAGCAGGCTGCGAGAAAGGAGATCGCTCGAGCGAAGGCATTTGGCCACTCGAGCGAAATCAGGCAGAGTTAAACGCTCGATATTCGCTCGACACTCTACTCGAGCGAACTTAGGCAGAGTTGAACGCTCGACACTCCACTCGAGCAGATATCGTATTTTACAGATCTAGGGTTTATTCTGCCATCAGAGTATATATATGATTTTTTACATATTATGGCCTACTTCTTGGCCTGGAAAACACTGTTTTGATTAGAGGAACACTTAGAATTTATTTTTTCATTGATTTTCATTCAGATTCGGAGAGGAGGATTCACACAAACGATCATTCACACAGCAACACGAATTCTTTGGGATCATTCACTCACACTGCAGCAGATTGAAGAACTCCTTGAGAGGTCCAATTGCTACTGCAACTCAGCCTCCTCCACCGCTTCGAATCTTCATCCCCATTCAATTGGCTTGATCTTTTTTATTTCCTACTTGCTATTTCATTTCAGTTCTAAGTTTTTGGATTATTTTGGAGATTTTTGATTTAGAAGTTTGAGTAATTTATTTGTTATTCATTTAGTTCATGTTATTTATTTTTTCTCGTTTCGTTAAGCTTTCATTTTAATAGTGATTACAATTGCTATGGTTTAATTTGAGAATTTGTGATTTGAATACAATGATGAACCCTAGAACATTGATTTTGGGGCTTTTAAATTTTCAGTGCATGTTTTATCAATTACTTTCTAATCTAGTTTAATTCTTAATTTAGTTTTATTAATTTCTAAGTTTAATCTATTAGTCCTTTACATTCCAATCCGACAATCAAAATCTAAAAATATGAATTTAGTCCATAACTAGTAACCTTTTCCATCCATTACACATACCATCATTTTTATTTTCTCTTTGTGAAGTTTTTCACCATTTTCAACGAGTTTGATTTTTAAGTAACTTTCCCTGATGAGACAATCTAGGAATTTATTCCTAATTATTACACGACATCCTCCTACACTTGGGATAGCCTTAGTGCTACTTATTTTTGAGTGAATCAAGTTTTTAGCGCCGTAACTCAGCTCCACAACTAAAGAGGGACCAGGCTCAACCCCTTCTCGATCAAGCGGTCGAGAACCTGCTAGGGAAGATGGAGCTTAATGCACAATGGTCGAAGGAATAGGGGTACTCCAGCTGGAGTGATTCTTTGAAGGAAGGAAACTACTCGACCTACAAATGGGGGCCCACTGTGTACAAGCTTGAGGAAGGCATTGAAGAAGGTGATCAGAAGATCATCATCACCTCCTTCCTCAAAAATTGCATACCCCGAGGTCGACGGGGCCATGGTCGATCTGAACAAAGGTCACTGTGCCTCCCGCTCAAGGGCACTTCTAAAGGAGGGCATTGGGATCCTAGGGTAGTTAGCCCGCTTGTCACCCCTAGTGGTAAGACGGGATCGAGAACCCCCAACCTCACTCTTGGGGGTCTCACCAGCTGCGTCACCCCTCTGGATAGGGCAGGAACGAGAATCCCATGCCTAACTCATGGAAGCCTCACTAACTATGTCACGAGCAGCTTGATGCCGCTTCTCCTTACCGCCAGCTGCAAGAGGGCTAGAGATGCATTTCCAGCACCAAGGCGAAGGGGAACTCTCCAAGAAATCATAACCAAAGGCATACGAATGGTTGGGAAAGAACAGGAAGTTTGCAATGTTGGCTTCAGTTAACACCACGTTGGTCTTGGTGTCAGTAGGGTGGGCCACCACCCAAGCAAGCACGATGCCAACTGGGCCTCCTCCCTCTTGTTCAACGTAATGGACAAGATCTTGATGTTAGGCAGATACAACCAGATGGCCTGGACGGGAAATTCTTGGTGAACCTCCTCCCTCTCTCCCACCCCAGCTGGAGACGAAAAAGAATCGTCGTGACCAGTCTTTGATATGGGAGCGTCATTTCTCCAACTTGGTGATACGCTTATCAGAGGAACGCGCCTGGAAGCTACACAAGCTCCTGTCGAGACACAGCACCTAGTAAACTGACAGAAACTCCTAGGTCGTTAGTTCAAGGTACTCCTCCGAACCAGAGCTGAGCACCCTCTGGAAGATCACGCAAGTGGCAACCAAAAGCCGCCAGGCATTTGGGTGAAGCTGCATTGTGGCCAACCCCAGAAAGTTGAGGACATCTAGGATAGGGTAGCAGAAGGAGAGTCTCAATCCAATCAATAACATCAAGGATAGATGGCAACTCGAGACGCCATCCCATCCGAGTCCACCACAGTGATGCAATGGCTAGGGATCTCCAAGACCACCGACTCTAGTATGTTGTAAGCTTTGCTTAGTGCTCGGTGGTCAGAGATAGAAACTGACAACTCCCAACTTTGCCCAACGAAATACAATCGTCGAGCATCAGAAGTTTCTTTAGGGGCCATCAGAGATGAGGGAAAGGAACAAGCGAAATAGAGAAAGTAGAAAGGAAAATCAAATAAACGAAGACAAGCACAAGGGAAAGAGCGGAATTAAGGATGATCAGAGGCAAAAGTGGTGGGAGGTGAGAGAAGGGTCATTAAATAGAGAAGAGTGAGACAGTTGACAAGCTGCAGACAACGAAATGACCCCCCACCAGAAACCCAAGGGGCGTGACACTTCTACTCACATGACAAATGTGATTAATATTGACAACTCAATCCTCAGTCCAACTTCTTGTTCTTAGTTTAAAGAGATTTTTTTTTTTTCGGATTTAGTACTAATCTTACTTTCTTAATTTTTTTTTCTTTAATTTTATATAAAAAATAGAATTTAAAATCGAAAAACTTTTTGCACATACACTGTGTCCAGCCAGGCTGACGTGCCATTGTCATGTGGCACTACTACGTCGGCTTGGTCAATGTGGCATTGTGCATGGTCAACATTGATCGTCTCGATCAGTCAAAGATGAACAAACCAAACATGAGAACATGGGAAGATAAGTAAGAACCAATACTAGAGGCGTTTTGATCAGTATCTGCCAACAGCAAATGCATCCAAAAGTTACATAAAAGTGAGGTTTTGAAAGAGGTGATTCCCAATTCCATTATTATTGTTTGGACCACTTACTAAAATCGAAAGATCTGATATATATTTTGATGTGAAATATTCTTTTATCTTTGCTATATTTGCATCTTCCTCATGTGCTTATCGGACCAGAAAAAATGGGATTAAATTTCTTAAGATGTTTGATTATTATATGGATTGTAAGAATTGGGTAAGAATGATGTAACGAGTAATTATTAGGTAATTTTAGAGTAATGGTAAACAATATTTTTCCACGTCATTAAAGTTAATAGCCTGACATTCTGTATTATTGATAGTACGAGAATACCACATTAATATTAATACATTATCAATATTTATTTCCAAGCTATCTAATAATTCTTATATTAATTAGGTCCCATTTGGTTTCACTAGAGATGCTCTCAACACATGATCTTATCTCATTTTATCTTAAGATCCAAACATCACTCAAACACAAATATTTTTCAATTTCAAATCTTCAACTTTTCAATTTTTTAATTTTTCATCTAATTATTACAACTTTTCCAAACTTACAAAAAAAAATCAACTTTTTCAAATCCCAAAATAAAAAATATATATATTAAAAAATTATATTCTAACAATATTTTTAACTTTATAATATTTTTATTTAATTTTTCTCTCATTTCTCAAAACTCAACAGAAACATCTTAAATCAAAAAATTCCACTACTATTAAAAAATTATCTTACTAATTACTATTCACAAATTTTTTATCTCATCTCATCTCATATATGTAATCAAACAAGAACTAAATCTAAACGAGGGCTTCAGTTTTATTGATAGCTCTCATGAGCAGCTCAAATTTCTGGCAAAAGCTAGGTGTCATTTATTCTCATGCCCGTGGGTTCTACTAATAGCATGCAACTTGGTTTTGCGATGGTCAAGCCGAACAACTTGGCCCGGCCATCTCTTTTTTTATCATGATTCTTTCATGCGTGCATGCAACAACTACTTTTGTATATTGTGGTTTTTGTATCTCCCTGCTTATATATCGAATCCAACACACGTACAGGCCGGGAAACGTCTTGCTTGTCTAGATAATTTCGAATATATTCTCATCATAGTATATAGTAAAAATTACACTCCAATCATGTATGTTCTTTAACCATAGATCAATAAAGCCTATAAAATCCCCATGCCTGTTCTAATAACATGACTCGTATTGTGTCGACTTCTAAGCAAGGACCCCTAACTGCAGATCAGTTACGGGCTATTGTTAAAAAATACGATGCTAACAATGACGGGGGCCTAAACAAGGAAGAGCTAAAGGATGCTTTCCGATCCCTCGGTGCTCGTCTGCCCGGCTAGAGAGCTCGTCGTTCAATCCACCGTGCTGATGCTAACGGAGATGGATTAATCGGGGAGGAGGAGCTCAGTGCCCTTTGCAATATGCTTCGAAACATAGTGTGTCTGGTAATATGTTAGTATATAAATGTAGTAGCTAGCTAAGTTTCAATTAACTTCACATGACGTAAGAGCCAAGCGGCGGCCGGCTCCTTGTGTACTGCAAGGTTCAGTGCTTATATGTATGTATGTATATATCATGTAGCGCTTCTTTGTATTAGCTTGTTATTTTCCATTCTTCTATATATATTGTTTAGTATTTACCCAATGGGCCGGGAAGATAACTATAAGTTTTACCAATTCCAAGCAATTTTCCTTATGAATTTTAAACTTACTAGAATTGGATCCTTTTGGGGACTCGTCTCTAAATACTTCTTGTCTATAATGCTTTTGGTGGAATTGCTAAAAAAAAGGTGTAGTGGGAAAGTTAGATTATTATTTAATTAACAAAGTAGAAACGTGGTAATTAGTTAATTCGAAATTTTTTTAAATTTCTGAGAATAAATATTAAAGGAGGGCAGGTTATAGCCATCCTCCTGCCTACTTTCGCTTGTCCATAATTGGATTATAAATAACATAAAACTATCAGCTTTTTGGATATATCTATCTATCAAATTTTGTGTCTGTTGCTGGAAGCACAAAAATGTTGATATCTAATCCTAAAACATGATAATAACCTTTGATTATTGTGTTTGTTCCTGTTTTGTTTGGCTTTTTTTTATTATTATTATTGGTACCAGAGATATGAGAACAAAGTCTCAACTAATCCTAAAGGTGTATAAGCCCTCAGCAAGGAGTTTCTCATAAGTGCACCTTAAGTAATTTAAGAAAAAGTTCTCCAATCCGATGGTCTTAGAAATTGTTTACACTCAAGAAAATTTGAACCTTAGATCACCTGAAGAGATCATATCACCAAGACCAAGGCCTTAATTACTACCTAAGCCAATCCCTAGGACTTTTTTTTGCTCATTATAATTAACATATCATCATTTAAATATTTTTCATTTCACTGCAAATAAAGAAAAACCATTAATATTACTTATGAGGCTTTTTTAACCTTTTATTTCTTAATTTAATATTTCATTAAAATATGATAATTCATGTCACACAAAATGGAACACTCTATAGTTTAACATGATATACGGTTTAATAGCAAAGAAAACTTAAAAAAAATAAAAAATAAATAAAAAAAAAACAAACAAACAAACAAACTCATGATAGCTTAATCACCTAAAAAAAGGTTCTTTGAATGAGCCCTACAAGAAGATGTACCACTTAGTTCTGTCCAAACCTATCGCACTCCGATGACTGACTGCCTACACGCGCCCTACCATGCAGCCTCATAGTTGCCGATCTACTTTGACAAAGCAAAACTACAGCAAAAATCTGTGCATGACCCTCATGCGTAGCTTGTTCCGCACTTGCCTACCATGCGCCGCCTTGCTATATTGCGTCTGACGGCTACACGCGTTGTGTTAGTAGTTTCAACCTCTTCTTTAGGTGGAGTATCTGAATGCGAGCCTTGTTCAATTGTGCCCACAAACGACTTCACAAGTGAAACTCAATCAACCACATTGCAAGCCATTCAATGCCAGTTTTCCTACCATGTTTTTTGTTTTTCCTAACCGTTGACTTTGAGGCATGGAATACGGGTCTCTTCAATAAACATCTCAGGACAATAAACTACAGCGCACCTTCAACATCCACCGTCTCCAGCAGTGGCATCACAGTCGCATAGCTATACAAACTGTAAAAAAATGTCATTTAAGACGGCATCTTCTTTGTAAGATATGCGTGGGGACCAAGTTTTTTATCCCAAAACTCTTCTTCTTTTCTTTACTTTTGCATGTGGTTGTTGTGATGGGATGTTTGTTGAAGAACCTCACTCCCTTCTCATGCATCTATCTCGTTTTTCTTAGGTTAATGATCGATCATAAATATGCTTGATTAGGAAAAATAAAAAATAATAATGAGCCCTGCAGAAAAAGGTCTATGGTTGGGAAAGAGAAATTCTAGGGTGTTAAATCCAATGCAATTGATAAGCATACAGTATTTGCAGCTCCTGAAATAAACTTCAATTTAAAGTGTTTCTTCCACCTGGTCGGTTGTTGCGCCCTTTATTCTCTTTCATGGCTAGCTTTCGAGTGGTGGTTCAGAGGGGAAAAAAGAGCTTTGATCTGAGTGGGGTTTTGATCTGGTGGAATAGTAGAGAAATAAATTTTATTTGCAAGTGAGTTTTCTAATAAACAAAACGCATCATTAATGTGAAAATTTTTAGGTGTGCAAGTCGTGTATTTATAAAATTAAATATTAAAAAAACAAAAAGAGTGGAGAAATTTTTGGTCTACGTAAAAAAAATCAACCTTTTAATGTTGGTTTTACCTTTTTTTAAACTAAGTGAGCGATACTTACATATTCTAAGACTGTATCGATATCTAACATTATTCCGTGTTTTATAGTGGTAATTGTCGTGTGTGCCCATGGTTTGATAAATAAATAAATACAGCAAATAAATGAAGTATATGGTTCGGCAACCATCCTTATGCAGAGTTAATATGTGAAATCCACTATAATGGTCATGTTTGATACACAATCTCAAATTTCCATATAGCTCTATGTTACAGCGGAGATAGTAAAAGCATTATCTTGAGAGATATAATTAACGACTATATAACGTGTCCTGAGAAGGACTCAATCGATTGCATCCATCATTACATCTTGTCGTCCCTTCTTATATATCTATCTATCTATATATATATACATCATTGTCAAAATCCAAAACATAGCACTACATGTCTTTTTGTCCATCACATGTACATGATTCTACGTTAATTTAAATCATGTGTCATTCTTGTACACAGTTTCTTTTTATACACTCTGCATCCCATCAATTCATGAGACCCACGGCTTCCTTTAATCCCATCCACGCTTTCCCTTTTCAAAGCCCTCATCCCACTGCTTAATGATTAGAAAAGGTTTAAGTTCTTTTTCATTTTTTTCCTTTCTTTTCACCCGAGGGTGTTCATTCCCTGGAGGTCAATAACTACTTACCAGTAGTTATATATTGACTGATGTGAGGATTCATTAAGCATATATATACCCTACTAGTAGAAGCAAAACGTCCGAAGGACGTTTTCTGCAATTGCTCCAAATAGAACAGCATCTTCTGCAATTGCTCTAAATAAAACAGCTGTCAATCGTCCTGTATTATCATCTATCTCAATATAGGCTCGACAACTGGAACAAATAAAAGTAGAATTGTCAATTTTAATGATCTATTCATATGAGGAAATTGTTATATCAGAAGTTATAAATCAAAATATGAAGGAAACATATATACCGTGGTTGTGCGATTCTGGAGTTCTTGTAAATAACACAGTTAGTGAAGAATTCATCAATATTAAACCGCTAACCTTATTTTTCAACAAAAACGGTGGCCAGCTTTTTAGATCAGACAAGCACCGCAAGTTTTTTCAGCTTTTCTGTAGCTGTCAGGCGCCGCAAAGCTATGATGCTACATCTTCTTGTCTCTTGTAAAGAGACGCTTCACGAGAGATGCCGTGAAGCAATAGAGGTGCTTAGTCATAATTTTCTCTATAAAAGAAATATTCAGCTCATCTTCATTCGCATCCCATCTTCTTTACTTTTCTATAATTAGTCTGCATTCTTACTCTGCAATCTCTCTTTGCATTCTTACTCTACAATGGCCCAGCAATCTTCTCGTAATCAATACGTGAGGTATTCTACACCATTTTCACCAGTTGTTTCTGCTTCTGCTGTAGGTTCTATAGTACAATACAATAATGATCTGGCTAATAAGTCAAATGTTGAAGCTATTTACGACCTTGTAAATCTCGGTACCCATTACTCTTCAGCTATTTATGCATTTTCTCAGCGACTACAATCCAAACCTTATAATTTGGATAAACTCAATGAGAAAATTTCTATCCTTCAGCGACTTCTTTAAGAGTCTGAAATGAAGATAGAAGCAATAAAGCGAGAGAATAGGAAATTAAAATCCTTGCTTAATTCTTCTTTTAGATTGCTTACTCCTTTAGACAGAGATGCCACGCAAATTTTAGAGGAGCAAGATCGTTTGAAGAATGAGGCGAAGAGCCTCAAATTTCTGTAATTTTTTTCGAGATAATAAAATAATATCTTAAAAATATTCATATTGTGTATTTATCTTCTGATACATATTCTGTGTGCTCAATTTTATGTTTGGTAGCTAAAATCATATTCTGCGCAGATGAGGGTTGCATTCACTTCTACGTTTAAAGTGAAAACTAATAGATCTAAAGGAATAGATATAGATCTGTCAATACACAACAAAAATACATGTTCAACACCAAAAAAAATCAATTTTTTTTTCTCTTTCAAAAAATCAACTCGGAGATGAAAATAAAAGAAAGATGACTTAGAAAATAGAAAAATAAAAATAGAAGGAAGCAGTTTTGATGGTTTTGCTTTGCCTTTTGTGGTTTAGAGGGTGCAAAAGTGGTTTTGTTGTTCTGGTGAATACCTTGAATTGCAGCAAAACTCGTACAGCTTTCCTCCGCTTAGCAAAGGTCACCTGTGTGTTGATCTTGTTCTCAATCCTCAACATGAACATAGATCTAAACGAAACTCGTACAGCTTTCCTCCGCTTAGCAAAGGTCACCTGCGTGTTGATCTTGTTCTCGATCCTCAACATGAACATAGATCTAAACGAATAGATATAGATCTGTCAATACACAACAAAAATACATGTTCAACACCCAAAAAAATCAATTTTTTTAGAAAGTGAAGATGAAAGTCTGAAAGAAAAAAAAAACTTGAATAAAAAAGAAAAAAAAAACATATGAACACAGATAGAAAAAAAAATTTGTTATGTGGATCTGAAAAATAGAAATCAAACGAAAGAAAAAAAAGAAACTTGAATAAATTTTTTACAAACAGATTTGAAACGGTGAGAGGGGAAGAAAAGAGAAGGGGAGAGCACGGGGAGAGAGCGAAAAGAAGAAAGAAGAACGGGAGAGAAAAGAAAAACGCAGGGAAGAGAAAAGAAAGAAAGAAGAAGAAATAATTATCTTTACTGTGCATTTCGAATTTTTTATTATTATCTTTACTGTGCAATCACGAAAATTCGTTGATTTATAGAATTTTTTATTATATTTACTGTGCATAATTACTGTGTATTGACGGAAATTTTGACGAATTATTATTTTTACTGTACATAATTACTGTGTAGTTACGGAAATTCGTCGATTTATAAAATTTTTTATTATATTTACTGTGCATAATTACTGTGTATTGACGGAAATTTTCGACAAATTATTATTTTTACTGTGCATAATTACTGTGTAATTACTATTCATATCTTACTATTCATTACTATTTATTACTGTGGACGAAAAAACGGAATATTATTGTGCAATGTTACTGTGTAAAATGGAATTACGGAAACGGAACGACAAATATTACTGTGCTTTACTGTGCGTTACTGTAGTTAGCGCATAGGCGCTTATTATAATAGATAGATATTACTAATACAGTGAGCCATGATGAAACTGCTCCCACACACCCTTTTAATGGTATTGACAGTTTTGAAACAATTTTTGAGTTTGAGTAATGATACTAGTAATGATTTGTATAAATCTTAAATAGATAAGTTATGTGCCGTCTTTTTGTAAAGAAGTTGACTCAATTATGAAAAAATAAATAAATAAACTCTTTCGTTTTTAGTGTGACCCACCTTTTTATAAAGGATCTATGCCAGACTTGTAAAGCGGCTTTTCATAATAACTACTTGAACGAAAATTTATTTGAAATAAAATTTAAGATGAAGAACAACATTTTCTATAGAAATTTGTCTCTCTATATATATATATATATATATATATATATATATATATATATATATATATTACAAAATAAAATGTATTTGGCAAAGAAGAGCACTAACTGGATTTGAGAAGCTAGGTTTGATTTTATTCCTAGCCTACAGCTGAAAGCGTTTATGTGGGTAGATATACACATCAGTTGGCATTGATATCAACTAACACCTGCCATGATCCATTAATCTCTTAACACCTACATGAGAGAAGTACTGTAAAACTACAATAATACTTCTTCAGAAGACAAACCAGGAAAGAAAAAAGAAAAAAGAAAGAAAAAAAAGAAAAGAGGTTATTTTTTTAATTCTAGTTGGGGATGCTTGGATGCATCTTCAAATATATGTAAGTCTGCTGTATTATATTTCCTACATGGGGTTTTAAACTTTGGTGGATTCTGTCAAAATAAAGACATCAATACCATTAGAGGATAAGTGAAGAACTTGAGTCCTTTTGTTTATATGCTAAAATTAACAAAGATTCAAAAGAATACTTTATTACAACTTAGTTAATTTCCATGGAGATTTTCAGGACTCATGAAACAGTAAATGGTTTGAGATAAGTTTGAAGGTTCATCAAACCCAGTTAATAGTTTACCTTGCAAGCATTGAAAACAAGAAAGCAACCCTTTTTTGGGCAACCAAATTCCTATTAGAAAAGAATAACTACATTGGTGCATGGCCAGAGTATTAAAAGCAGAAATACACCATGCAACTACCAAATACATGAATGAACCCAACCTCTCCTTTATTACACTACAACCAATCAAATCAACAGTAGACCCATAGAGGCATTCTGACACCCATTTGCAACATTCATGCAGTCCTCTTCAGCATAAACAGAAAATGGATACAGTTTGGCCATCCACAAAGCCCAGGATTCATGGACCTCTCCTTAACAGCAAGTTCCAGCGCACACATAAAACTGTCATGCATAATAGCAAAGTATAGTCCACCATGCCCTGAAGTACACCAGATGGTACCAATAAATGCATCAGAACCAGCATCAAAAAACATATTACAACACAAATTCCTTCAATAATCCTGGAGAAGTGCATATATTGTTGGAAAACCGCCCCAAGATGTCACAACTCAGAAGCCATGCATTTTTTAGAGCAAACACATCCCTCGATTGACCTATTCCTCACCCAAAACAATATATCTCATTCCACTTTTTTCTCAATTGGTTGAAGAAAGTCTGGAGCTCCTTTCCATCCAAATAGATTGTAGACAGCAGCAGCAGCAACCATGAATTTAATGGTTTAGTGCTTTAAACACTGGCCATTGAAATTAGCTGCCAGCCATGTCCTGTTTCTATCCGGTTTTTCACTCTTGGGATATAAAGCTTGGCACATAGGTAAAACCAGATTTTCACAGAAGGAATAAGGAGGGAAAAAAAAGTGCTCGAGATTTTCCTCTCCTGCGTCACAAAAGAAAATTTTAACATGCTGAATTAGATCAAGTTCACAAAGTCTCTCCTGCAAGTTCAGTCTCCCTCTGATGGCAAAACCATAAAATAAAGCATACCTCTAAACGTTGATGCCAATCAACTCGAGGCCCTCTACATCAAATCAGATTGCGTGCACTCTTAATGGAAGAGATACCATTCTGGGTAGCTATCCACCAAACCTGGTACCAAAGAGGTATTGGGTTTGAAATCAGGGGAAGCGTCTGACGTGAGTTCCCTCGATTCTAGAGAATTCAACGAAGGCCAATTCCAAGAAGCACCAAAAACAATCTCGCCCACTTTTACCTTGTCTCCCATGCGACAACCGTTTAAAAAACTTCTGCACAATCTCCTTTATTCAGTGTCTTTTCAAACTCTTCAAATATATACTTCTATTTATATAACACAAACGTCCCTGTAATAATCGAACTTAGAATGGAAATTGAAATATCAATCTAATCTAAGCTTTGATTTTCTCTTCCTTCGCAATTGAGTTCTTGCAATGAGCAATCGCAGCTTGAATAGCTGCCTGCAACTCTTCCATGGTGCTGTCACTAGCAGAAGAAGGAAGCGCTGCAGTTGCTACAAGAAGGCCACTATTTGTTGGAGATGTCCTCATTGACGCTGGTGCTGAAAACTCTCGTCTTCTTCCTCCCAACTCTTGCTTATTTCTCATGCTTAAGTCACCTGAAAACGAATACGGTTGGCGACGTAATCGGATATTCTCTCCTCTCCTTCTGAAGAACATTAATGGCCGGAACATCCTCACGTACCTCCTCAATACATGACTCACATCGAACCTCAGCTTCCTCTTGTGTTTCTCCTTATCTTTCTTCTCTGTAACTTCAGGCCCCCTTCGCCGTCTTGCTAACCCAAATAACGAGAAAGTCTTCGACTTGATTCTTCCCATTGTTTCCACAATGTTACCTTGAAAGTGGTTGCTTTTGTTAACGTTGTTGGTGATGCTGTTCCCATTTCTGGTGCTGCAGCTGTTGCTGTCTTTATTGGGATCTTGCTCATCCAATGAGCCTCTGATTGGGAGGCTGAAGCTGTCCAAGGTATTAGTAGAGGAGCGAGGAGATACAGGGAGGTGAGCTAGGAGGCGGAGAGGAAGCAGGTGGCCATGGAAGAAAATGTCATCTGCAGGAGACAAATCAGCTGCAAATGAAGGTGGCAAATTGGTTTTATCATGGATTGGTGTTGAGGAAGAGTGGAGAGAGATTGTGAAGGAGAATTCATGGGATGGAGAGGAGGATGCTGAAGGTGGTGATACAGGAGATGTTGGTGACTGTTGCTTTGCCGCTATGGCTTCTTTTCCTTCTTGTTTTGACTTCCTATCTTCATGATGCTTGTCTACTAATTTCACTCTGGTGTTTCTGTCCATAACTCCAAAGACTATTCTGGAGACAGATACTAGGATCTGGAACTCTATCCGAAATCCTCTCACTTTTAGTTTTCGATTCTATGGATGTTAGCAAACCTTTGGAGAGGGATAAAGGGATCAGAAAGCAGTGGAGAGAGAGAGAGAGAGAGAGAGAGAGAGAGAGAGAGAGAGAGAGAGAGAGAGAGAGAGACTCTTGTCAGTCTTTTTGTGCAGAAAATTGCATCATACATTCACCAATTGTCATGCATTTTTCTGTTGGTAAGGTAGACAAAGGTTGTGGTGACCATCGTACCATCTAAGAGGAATGTGAAGAAATGATAAAATGTGATTGTGTGTAAAAAAGAAGTTGGTGGGTCCTCGAATCTAAATTCTCTCTAGATGTTGGGTTCTTGACATGGAAAATGAGATTACAAATATCCAATTGTGCCAAAAGTTGAATTAGGTCTGATTTGTTTAGCGAGTGAAAAAGGTAACCAAAGAAGTTTGAATGCACACCCATTTTTCAAAAGGTATCTTAGCAACTACGTTGGGAAATGTGTTTTTTAAGTTTTATGTGTAACTGAGCAACAATCTTAGGAGACATAAATAATGTGACCAAATGCAGTTGGCATACTTACACAAAGGTGATGTGACTCGAGAGCTTGAGTCTTGATGTGATACCTCATATGATAATGATAAGGATAGATGGTATATAGGATCTCAAATTGTTTGGGAAGAAGAAGTTTTTACTCTTTATAAGGTTCCAATGTGGTTTCAATTGTATCATTGACTGATTCTTTTAGAGTATAAGCTATGTGATTTGGGCTTTCCATTGGACATTACACTTTAAGAGCATTTTTTGGAAAATTTAAATTGACCTCTCATTCTATTACATTTTTTAAATAAACATAATATTAAATATTAAGACCTTAATGCAGAGGATCCGAGTCTGATGATGTTAAGCTGGAAGACTCAACGCAAATAGCACTGGACTACCTCAAAGGCAGATCAATACAAAACTCGCAAGAAAGGTTGTCATTCCTCGGTTGGGCGAGAAAATAAGGGCGATATCACACATGCATCAGTAGTTTGGCCATAACTTTAGCTATAGGTATAAAATTCGCACATATGACCCCAATTGGGAAAGCTCTCTTTGACGCAAACATCATGGTCACCACGCTACGCTTGGTAGTCCTTGTTTTGACCCAAAATCAGCCATTTTTCACTCTAAAATGTCCTTAAAGTTGTTCCCATTTTTAAGTCATTTTTCTTTTATAATAATGTTTATTTTTAAGAACGGTTTTATTCCGAATTTTTGGCTAGATACTTATCTTATTCGATATTTTTATTTCTCCATAATTAAAATTTTGCTTTCTTTTCCTTAGCTATTTAAGCCTGGCTTGTGGGTTTCAGAACATATATTCAATTTTTATAAAGAAACCAATCTCAAAGTTCTCTCTGTTTACATTTTTCTTAATCTCAATATCTAACTTCTATTGCTTAACTAGCCTTTAGAATAATTCTTATTGTGTTTCGGCATTAGTGGGCATCAGAGCATTAGCATTTTCCTAAAGTGATTTATCATTAGTTTTCATGGCTGGTGGTAAAGGTCGTGGTCGGCGTGGGCAGGTTCCAATTGAGGAAGTTCCTCACCGCAATCATTACATAAAAGACAATGATTGCAGATTTGCAAAGGCAAATAGCAGAATTATCCTAACGGTTAGAAGAGAAAAACCTGGAGAGTCAAATGTATGATCCAATATTCTAACTCCAATTTCGAGAACCCGTATCACAATTGTTCTCAGTTTCGGGAGTAATGTGGTAGGGAGGAGCGAGGTGGATACCTAGGCTTCAAAGTTGATCTACTAGGATTTTCAGGTAATCTGCAGACTGAGGGTTTCATCGACTGGTTGCACGAGGTGGAGCATATATTTGATTATAAAGATATCCCAGATCATATGAAAGTGAAGCTGGTTGCCATCAAGTTGAATCGCTGAGCACTTGACTGGTTGAAGCAATCTCAAGAGCGACAGGGCAAGGCCAATATTGGTGATTGGGAGAAAATGAAGAACAAGATGAAGGGTCACTTTTTTCCGTCTGGATATACTCAAACCTTGTTTCTACGAATTCACATATTAAGGTAGGGGTGAGATCTATTAATGATTACACTGAGTAATCCTATCAGTTGGTGGCTCGAAATGATCTTTCTACAACTAAAGAGAAAATGGTAGCACTATTTTTGGGTGGGTTGCGGCATCCTTTGTAGGATTTCCTCGGCCTCTACTCTCTATGGACTATGATCATGAAAAGTAGCAAACTAGGCAACCGAAGTCTAGAGGAGATCAAAACACACAAGAGGGGCCATCCTTGGTAGACTTGCCCTGGTCCGCAAACAACTCAAGGTTAGAGTTCAAACGCCACTAATATTCGATGTTTCAAATGTGGGGAGCAAGTCATAGGGCAAACGAGTGTAGAAAGTTTGCTAATGAGAAGGGAAAAAACCTTCTAAATAACGAGGATGACATAGAGTATGTTGAGGGAACCAATCTATGACAGAGACGACAATGAAAGGGATGTTTTGCATAGAGATGGTAACAAGACTCTTGTCGTCAAAAAAATTTTACAAACTCCAAATGGTGATTCAGGCGAAGACTGGTTGAGAACTAATATTTTTCACACTACCTATGCTATTTTTGAAAAGGTTTGCAAACTGATGATAGATATATAGTGGTAGTTGTGAGAACATGGTCTCCAAGGAAAGAGTTCAAAAGCTCCAACTCAAAATAGATCATCACTTGAAGCTGTACAAGCTGTTGTTGTTGAAGAAGGACAGTGAGGTCACAATCGATTGATGGTGTTTGGTGTCTTTATCGATTGGCCGGATGTATTTTGGCAATGCATGGTATGATGTGGTATCTATGGATGTTTGCCACTTACACCATCAAAGTATGATCAAAGTGTAGTTAATGATGGGCTCAAAAACAACTATTCTCATAGCATTAAAGAGAAGAATGTCATTTTAGCACCTTATAAGGAGGAAGTTGTTTCCGCTCCTGAGGCCGAAAAGGAAACATCTCAAGCTGAGTTCGCTAACAACAGTTCCAAGAATATAACTACACAACGGAGCCTATTTGAGGTTGTGTATGGGCAAAATTGTCGAGCATACTTGACTTGGCACCCATTCCACATACTGGTTGTCCGAACGTTAAGGCCGAGGAGATGGTAGTGCACCTTCAGGGTGTACATGACCAAGTCAAACAAGCAATCTAGGCCAGCTATGCAAAGTACAAGGCTCAAGTCGACAATCGCCGTCACCAGAGGAATTCTTTTCTTTAGCTATTTAAACCCGGCTTGTGGGCTTCTAAACATATATTCTATTTTTATAAAGTAACCCTAATTTAAGAGTTTATCTCAAAATTTTCTATTTTGCTTACATTTTTCTCAATCTCAATCTCTAGCTTCCGTTGCTTAGTTAGCCATCAGAATAATTCTTATTCTGCTCCAACGTCAAATCTCATTTTATTTTATTTTCAATTGTATCATCCAATGCAAATTATGCGGATCTTTCAATATTAACACATGAAAGTATCAACCTCTCTCGACCCCGACCCCAACCCCAACTTCCTTACCCTCCAATACTTGCAGAACAAGCAAGAGAGTTGCCAAGGCAGATGTTTGGATACCCAACCCATATCCATATCTTTCCACCAATCTCATACAAAACCAAACCCCAATCATTCTAGGACCACAAACCAAAAGCAAATCCATCTAAGATGTCTTGCATTTATACCTTCACAACCCATAGGTATAGTGGTGCTCCTCATCGGTGTCAACCTTTGAGACTCGTCAATCTTTACCTTCGAGACCCACGATGTGATCACAAGTCTGTCCTTTGAGACACATGATGTGGTCATAGACCACGACAACTTCCAAGACTTGCGACATAGCCTTGAGTCTATGCACAGGGACCACGAGAAATGGAGGAGGAGGAATAGAAGAAGAAGATATAGAGAAGTCAGGCGGCTAAGGAAATGAGAGGATTTTTTTTTCATGTACTCATTGATCGCAAATGGGTGGGTCTTTTTTACCGAGCTAGTGGCGTACCTATTCGATTCTTCAAAAATTTACTCTTAATATGCCTATTTGGCTCATTGGGCGAGCAAGTTCAAGTGACTTGTCCCCCTGCCCTAATGTTGATTCTCAATAACTAATCCAATCTTATAGTTGTTTGCCATGAAAATAATTATTGGAGCAAATCTTTGATTATAGCAAAACAATGGTTGAAGATCTCTGATCTCATATCCTTTGCATCTCAAAATTAAGTTTATTGATGAAGGCTACTTTTATGTAAAAGCAAGCACCAATGTAATCTAAGAAAGAGTAATGCTACCATGTCCTTTAATTTATACCACTTACTTTGTTTTCTTGATGTAGCACCACAATGTGGTGCCACGTGATTTTTAAAAAAATAAAAATATATATTCAAAACAAAATGACACCCGAAAACATAAAAAAGAAAAAAACTAAAATCCTAAATTCCCTCTATTCTTTTATATTTATGTTTTAAACTTTTCTAAAAAGTCGCACCACATTCTAGTATCATGTCAAGAGAGTAAAGTGGTATAAATTATGAGACATAGTAGCTAAGAAAAATGGATGGAGAACTTAACACTTTGAAGGCAACGGTAAATCGAGCTTCCAAATACCTAAAAGAAAGAAAAAAAAAGGGGAGAGAGAATAAAACTCACATATCTACCGCATGATGTGGGTGGTTAGGGTGGAAAAACTATGATCCAACAACTCAATACGACATCTAGATTGTCTCCCCAGGCCTTTCGAGTTAGAAGATGTGAAAGAGTTTGGGGATGAGATAATTTGTAAAGGAGAGAGAGTGGATGGGGATGACGATTGCACGCTTGATGCATGGTGTCAGCATGTGCGGCTCACCCGCAAACTAGTAGAGGGCAGGGAACAATTACATGAGCGAGGAGTATTAGAAAGCCACAAGTCTCGACCGAGTAGTCGCTCCACTTAAAAGTAAATTTACAAGCAAATATATTTTTATATAATATGTTAGATCTATTTTATAATAAAATTATATTTTTAATGTAATATATTTTATTAAGTCACATCAATTTATGAGTTTAATTTTATAAGATCTTTTTGTAGCTAAAATATTTTTCTTAAAAAAATAGAGTTACGAAGGACATCATCCTCTATCTCATTATATTATTATAAAAGAAAAATTTATTCTTACAACCACAGCAGCACAGCGTCATCTACTGATCATCCTCCATTGTATTATTATCAATAAAATTAAATAATATATACCATTAATAAACTTATTGAATAGATAACTAAACTACTCATTTTTATTCAAATTAAACTCATCAAATCAAAAAAATATATATATACTTTAATTAAATGACTAAATTTTATGTAAATGTATTAGCCTTTCAATTTTCATAACATGTATCTTCTGTGTTATCAACTTATGTGTTTTTTTTTTTTAATTGGGAAACCAAATAATTAAAAAAACAAAAGTGTTTAACAAGATAGGCTTCCTGATTCTTAATTAAATATCTTAAATCATTTACTCGAATCAACATAAAAAGAGATATTTGCAAGTCTTTGTCGACACATATTTCAGTCAGCAACTGCTAAACTAATTCTGATATTGTAGTTCAACCTCCTTGTAGTTTTGGTGGCCAGTTTGTATATGGTGCCTCCAAATTCTTGGAAGTGCCAATATGTTCTGCATCCCATTCACACGGACAATATAGAGTAATGCCACGTACAATCGTAAAGTATGCAAATACTGTATAAATCGTTTTGAAAAATAGTGAAGTTTACTATTAAAAAATTAATTTTTTTTATATAAATCTCATATTTATTCACTTTTTCAAAGTGATTATACAACGCTTGCACAGTCACGACTTCAACTATAATTTCTCAAGCATAAATGGCCAACAAGTTAAAAGGGAATGAGTCTCGATTGAGTTCACCCATCAATCAATTTACACCAGATGAAACAAAGAAAGGAGAAACGAGTATGGTTCTTAGATGGCCGCCATGAGACTACCTGTTTATGACCGTCCGATCTTTTATTAGACGAATAAGAAAACTATAGCCAGATAAAGGGGTAATGGACCTGAAAATGAAATTTCACTGTTAGGTGTTGGCCCACACACACGTGCAGAAGGTGGTCCAACCAGCATAGAGGAATTTTGTTCGTCTAGTTAAGGTCGACATATCAATCATGGAGACATTATTTTGGTATACTGACTCTCATCTTCCTCATCAAACCACGCAGAAATCATTTACATTGAAAAGATTTTGCAAATGGGATTTCGCACTCAACCCCATTTGCAAAATCTAATGGATCCTTGGGTAGTAACTTTCCCTTTTATGCTTTTTGCTACTAGCCACTAGAGGTATATCTCACACAAATAATGCTAGATGCAAGTTTAGAGCATGTAAGTTTCATGCATCCTTTTGAAAAAAAATAGAGAGATCCATCACAAAAATTGGGTTTTTCAAGTGGGATCCATAACTTTTAATTGTAGGTCTCACTTTTTCCAAAAAATCTACACGAGACTTGCACTCTTTAGGACCGCACAAATCATTTTCCACCTTATACTTTCTCCATGACTGACTGACTCAGACTTGGGGACAAAAGCCAAGAAACAAAGGTGGCAGACAAAAAGTATCTATCATCTTTACTCTGTATGGGCAAGCATATTGGTGGTGAATATGGGTGCTTAAAAAGCTAATGAAATAAAAATAAGGATTTATCAATTTATCTCCAAGAACAAAGAGTCAAGTCAAGACCATGAAATCGACCCAGAACCAAAAAGGTAAACGTGATGGAGCTTTCTGTACTGTATTCTTTCTGTCCTATATTCTTATAGAGAATGAATCACTAACCACTACCAAGTGAAAGAGTTCATGCCTCATTTTGAGGGGATGTTAAATTTGAAAGAAAATAGCTTTGTTTTGTTTGTTATGTGAATCCAGATCGGATGCTTACTCCTCTCATTGATCTCAACAGAACAAGTGAAAGATGAACACGATGGCAAGAACAGCAAAGAAGAAAATTAGTCAGTTAACCTGTAACTTGTCTCCAACAAACCTACAGGACCATTGTCTAATTCTTGTCCCATCCAAAGGCCGTCTCAATCATAAGATTCTAAACCACAGCATAAAGAGACAAACATGGTATCACAAAAGTTAACATGCAACAATATATAATGAGGGAGTGCATCAATTAACTAGATTGAATGCCTAGACCAAGCAAGGTCAAATAAAACTTGTCAATTGATTCAAACAGTTATTTGCATCGACAAATTTGAATTACAATAGCGGCTCACTTTGAATTTGATGACAATAACAAAACCAAAAAAATTGTACAAGGTAAAGCGGCAGATATTTTGTTTTAAGAGATTCCAAGTTAGTTATTGATTTATAAAACAAAGGAAATACAGCTAAGCAATGAGTAACACATTAAACAAACCAAAAGCAGAAAATCAATGCTAATCTTCTATTCTGAAAGCTCATCTTCCTGCTACTTGAAGGAAGGATGAATTTTATGCTACATGAACACATTCTTCAGCAAGCTGGTAAAACAAGTTTCCCAAATTTGAACGAATCTAGAGGTCTCATCAAACTCCCTATATGATACATTACACCAAAGGCTGCTTTCATCAATTGTTAACTCTATGAAATGGCAGCACTGGCGTGTAGTGGAATCAATCCAGAAAGAAATGAATTACCTACAATGCGTGATTCTGAACTGGTGAATTTATCAAAGCATCCACAACTCTTTTAAGGAAGGAAGGCACAGGAATGTTGTTTGGAGGTCAGATAACGATTCTTCAAAACAGCAAACACCTCTACCTGTGATAATCTGACTTGAAGAAACGAAACATTAAAAAGGTGATCCTCAAAAAGATCCAAAGTGGAATGCCAAATAGATCCAAGAGCTGAACACCATCCATGTGAAATTGAAGGGAAATAATATTTTCTGGAAGCTTCAACTTTCCATTTACGATCAAATTTGAAACAACTGTTAATGCTCTCAAAATATGGATATAGCTGAGAGATGACTAGTCACTTCCACTACTATGTCTATCTGAGAAAGAAAAGAGCAAGATTAAATTAAGAAACGTAAGTTAAATTTTCAAAACAATGTAAAGGGAGAGGAAGAATTGTCATACCTCCTGATGATCTTTTCCCTTCCATGGCTTCTTTCTTCTCTTGGCAACTTAAGCAAAGGAAAGGACCATCCCATGGACGCATCCTTCCTGGGTTTGATGAACCATAATGTATTGAAACACCCTCTCCAGGTTTCATCTCTACTTGACAGACTGCACACGTGAATAACCTAAACATGTTGCAGAGCGGGTACTTTGTGTCTAACCTGCATTCCACATAAGCACATCTTGCATTACAAAGATATAAATTCACATGATCACTCAAACACACAAGATTGTGCCAACATAATGGACAGGTATGAAAATAGGCATCGGTCACATGATGCCGGATATGGGGAAAAACTCAGACTAATTGATATAGTTTTCAAAGCACCAACCTCTCTGAAAGCATAGCAGATCCTTCCTCAAATAGTTCCTCCATCACATCAGGCTCAATGTATTCTTTATCAACATGAGAAGATGATTCCGAGGACTTTCTACGAAACATAGACTTAAACACGCCTTTTCCCAGCTTCTTGGGTGCTGGTAAAAGAGAAACAGGCTTCTCCTGCGGTAATATGTCAATTACAATGCAGGTTGTATCGTCACGAAGTCCTTTTGCTTGTAATGCTTCCTGAAGTAGAACAAAAAAATGTAAAACAAGCCGTAGAAGTAGGCAAGCAGGCATGGAATTTGAAAAGTTTAGGAGTCAGGGCTGTGAATGTGATTAACCGGAAGGAATTTTGAAGTGTTCTTAAAAAGCAGCATCTGTTTTACTTATATAACATACTTTAACAATTTGTGCAGCTGCAGCATCTACCGGCATCTCACGACAACAATCAAAAGCTGTCTCTGCAGTTAAAGCATCCCAAACACCATCACTTGAGATAATAAGCCTACCACCAGCTGTAGATAGCTGCAGATATAGGATTTCAAATGTTAAAAAAGTTCAACTAAATAATTTAGTTGTGTTAATAGTCTAAGCATCCCAAACACCATCACTTCTTTAAATAGTTGCGTAATTCAGTACACTTCGTGCTGGGGTGTTACTGTTATAATGTACATTGTAATGTGTATATGATAATCTCAACTAGAAGTTTGAATAATATTGTGTTGTTAGAAAATTTAATATAGTTTCTCATGTATAAATTACACTGGCTTGTATTGTGGATATTTTTTTATCTGCAAATAGGAGTGTCATGATTATAGATGTTATCATGCCCATTATGGTGTTTATAGCATTGCCCTCAATCTCCAACACCCCACAGCCCCCGGGCACATGGACATCCAAAGATTTGGATTGAGAAAAATTATCACGCTGGTGTAGATGGCACATCCTCCATACCACTAACCAGGTAAAATTTGATTTACAAGATAATTTAATTTAAACTTCTTTTACAACTCAAAGCAGTGTGGAGTGTGTTCTCCACACCAGCTTGCAAGTAGAAGGACTTGTATTGAAATAGGTACATATGCAAACAAGAAAGATCAAACAAAAAATTTGCATAGAGAGAGGATCCTCGAATTTAATCATACAATTGGAGATTTCCAGAAGAAGAAGAAAAGTAGAGTATCCTCAAACCTTCACTTGCTTCACATAAGGAACAGGAACAATAAACTCGCCAACATCCATATCACCAATTGATCGGGAAAGGCACAAACCACCAGGCCAACACCTCAGAGGACCAATCTACAAAAAAATTCATTAGACTAGTTAAATAACCAGCTTTATTTCATGGATGTAAAATCATATGTAGAATTCCTCGATGTGAGCGTTCAAAGATTCCAAAGAATTCAACAGGAGGAGAAATCGATTTAGAATCATATACAGGCAGATTGACATCATGGGTGTATCTGAACAGAAATATTTAATTGCGAGAGATTTTAAAAGATTCTAAAATCTTGTATGCTTTAAGTTATATGCTCCTAAGATTCAAATCAATCATAACCTAGAAAATATGGTTCATTTGGTAAGAATTGCCCATGCTTTTATCAATGATTCAAGTTGACCAGGTTTTCATTCAAATTTTCATGTCTGGAATAAAATCGATGATGAAAACAAAGAAATATAATTACGAAGCGTGATGGATTACAACTTTCTCACTTCTTTATTAAGTTCAAGAATTAATTCAAAAGAAATTCAGACATATAGATACCTCTGCACCACCACCTGTATTAAGCCGACCCACTTCACCCCCACTGGAAGTGATTCGCTCCCTCCTAATAAAATAGAGAAAACTTAGGGCTGAAAGGGGCATTGATAAGTGAGTCTAAACATCTTAAATTGATAGCTTACTCCTCTTCATTGCAATCAAGTCTGTGATCAGCCGACAAGTAATAAATACCACCTTCAGCAGGTTCAAGTATGCAACGGGAATCACCAACAGATGCAACTGTTATGACCCATCCTTCTATTATTACAAAGGTGGCAGTTGTTCCTGATCTCTGTGCTGAGGTAACCATAACAAATGCATCAATAGCATGCATGGAAATTATAGTACAAGAAAATTAAATAGAGACATTATAGGAAGAGACATAGAGCTACATTGCAAACTGTCCAACACACTAACCTTTACAAGAAGAAAAACAAAAGTTAATCGTTGTTACTATTGCTTTTTTTTATAGGTAATCATTGTTACTATTGTTACACATGTATAGATGACAAGTAGTATATGTATCTGCATTTTTGGAAAGATGATATGGAAAACCGTTAGCTACCAACCTAAACAACTAGAACTACATAAATGGCACACAAGTAGAAATACAGAATTCCAGAGCTTTTAAATCCAGGGAAAAATTATAATTCTAAGCCTACATAAAAGCTCCACGACAATGGATCTGGCAAAACCTGAGGTCCTGAACTTGTGAATATACCAGGAGTTACAAAGGCATTAATTAATAGTCTGAATAAGTTAGGTTAAAATTACAGGACCAACTTGATTATATCTACATTGAACCCGGATTAACTCTATATATACTGTTTTTTTTTTTTTTTAAAAAAAGATAGATGCTATGAAGCCTACGAATAAGAAAATAAAACAAAAAATTAACATTTGTGTAG
Organism: Carya cathayensis; assembly: GCA_011037825.1. Taxonomy (NCBI): domain Eukaryota; kingdom Viridiplantae; phylum Streptophyta; class Magnoliopsida; order Fagales; family Juglandaceae; genus Carya; species Carya cathayensis. The sequence continues at coordinate 50,560 of QGSO01000801.1, read as the reverse complement.
AAACTACTCATACCTTGCTCTTGAAAGTCTTTATCTGTTTTAACAAAGCCTGCAACCAAAGCCCTAGGAAGTGCTGCAACCCATTCATATCTATTAAGATCTGAAGGAATAGCGCCTAACACATTATTGAGGAGATTCTCCTTAGAGTATATAGCAGCAGCAGATCCATTATGTCCATCAAATAGCTGCAAAACAGCCAATAAAATATGAAGGAGACTGTGAAGGATCAAATACTACAATATAACATAGATGAAATGTAGGCATGGGTACTCCAATGGTTTTCAAGCTCATAGATAACTAATATAGTAGTAAAATGGCACAACTATACCAAAACTGAACCAAAAACCACAAATCAGCATAAACAAAAATGGAGAAGATATAAGCAAAATCACGTCAAACTAACTGATGACTACATACCCAAAAGGCAAGCCTTTATATTCCTTGTCTGGCTTAAAATATTGTGAAGACCAAGTCAATCTTTTGCCAAAAAGGGAAGACCTGTATACAGAAAAGCATTCATGTCTAGCTAAGAGCCAACTCGAGATCAACCTAACTTGACTTTCCCAAGCAATTCCCCATCATTAAACACTTGCATATTCTGAATCCTTTCAACTATCAACTAGCATTTGAACGGTGTAGATCTAGACATGCACGTAATGGAATGTAGCACTAAGCAATTAAGGTCAATGACAGACATGGTAGAAATAACATTACTTTCCATGTTTCCGAGCAACCGTTTTTAATGTATAAGTTTAGGTCCACTAATATTAAGTTTCTGCCAATTCATCAACCTTAATTCCATTCAAACTGCTAAAAGATCATGAATTGACATCCTATACAATCAACCCATATCTCAAAAGTAGTCAACCACGAATAACAAGAAACTCTAGAGTCAAAGAACGTTCTGAACGCAAGCACCAATCAATCAACATATCAAACCAGGGAAAGAAATTTTGATGCAATCCCACACAATGTAATATTCAAACAAAAAAACCATACCCCGAAAACGGAGTAAGTAGAGATCCCATCTCCAACCACCCTTTGGCATTCCGTCTTCAGTAAGGTAAAATCCTCCCCTTTCTTGCTCTGGCTGGCCTGACCATGGACAATTTCGGGCCTCTCAATCCTCTCGTTCTCCAATTCACGCTTGAGCAGCACCGAAAGCGGGACTGTGTGATGCTCACTCCTCGTTGACATTGTTCTCGCCGCAAGAAATCCCACTATAGACTCTCGCCAAAGAATGTACCCACCCACCAACCTCTAATCCTCCATGTGCTCTCAGCAAAGCCCTGAAATAATCAACCAATGCTCAAGAATCAGACACTTCATAAATATGTTCCCAAAATTTCCAACTCTGACCGGAAAATCATAGATTTCGAAAGCTTCACAGCGATCACTGAGACGAAAGAGTTAAGATCTTCAAATAAAATGGATACACATAGAAAGGAGAAATAATATTACAATCAAGAATTTATTACATTGAAAAATAAACCGTAATTCTCCAAAACGGAGTAACTCATCGTAAACTGATCAGAAAACGCATATGAGAAAATAATGTCGGAAACCCACGTCAATGTAGATGATAACAAATCCACAGAAAGCTTTAAAAAGGCGAGATTTCACAAATTCTGATGGATACAATCACAAGATCCAGAAACAAAAATGAATTGAAAAAAGGGATATATTTACGTAAGGGAATGGAAGCTAACGGTGGCTATGAGCGGTGAAGGGAACAAGATGATAGCAATCGGAACAGGCGCTGCGACCAAGGAACATTGATCCCGGCGTACTGCAAAAATTCCATCGTCGAAGAAAAAACAAGAGTATCCAAAATTAAAAAAATAGAACAAGAAGAAAAACGCAAATGCAGCTGTTCTCTCCTCTTTAAGCAGCCAACATGGCACCAAAACGCAAAGTCCAAGCTCGTTCGGCGCCCACGACCCAAGCCGACGTGTGGGCTCGTCCCAACATCGTTGTCTTTCGCTTGCGGCGCTTTCCGAACCGTCGAGGCATTTTGGGTCATCTCGGACACGTGGCTTCCTATACGGATGATGTTAAGTAGAAGAGATATGAAATTTACAATTATAAAATTAGTAAATACCGTGTAATTTTTTAAAAAAAAATAAGTAAATATTATATTTATATAAAAAAATTATTAAATTTTTAATAATAAGCCTCATTTTTTTAAAAAAGAATTACATGATTATTACACATTCTACGACTGTACACGGTATTATTATAATTATTATAACTATAAAAAAATTTTATAATCATAAATTTACAAATTAACTTATTTTCACATGATCAATTTTAAAATAAAAATAATTTTTTGATATGACATACATAAAATCACGTATGTTTATAAATTTATTTTTATAAATTTACTTTTATAAACAAAATTGGGATAAAGAATTATTACTCTTTTGTCAATGGGTTGGTTGGCGTTGGATAAGAAATCTTTTGTAGTAGTTAAATCATCAAAATAAGAGTAGTTTTTCATTTACAACAAAAATATACTCAACTCAAATTTATAGAACTTCTCATCTGAATATATTTTATTTATTTATTAAAATATCTATTTTTAATACAAATAGCATTAATTTAAATAATAAGAAAATACTATCCATCATAGAAAATAATTATTAACTTCTTCTAAGAGTATCATGTCAATTTGATAAGAGCCTAAGATTTGTCTCTTGTGGAGGGGTAACTATCGGACTCTTGTTGTTGAGTAGTTATTAGTCAATTTCAAGGTATAAATATTATAATATTGTCATCTTATCATAAAATACTATTAGATCTTATCATAAACTTTTTGACGGATAAAACTATCATGTTATAATAATATAAAGAAATAATATTTATAAAAATAATGTATAAATTTTTAAAAAAATTAAATAAATATAAGATTTATATTAAAAAAATTAAATTTTTAATAATAGACCCAATATTTTTCAAAACGATTGTATGATGCTTGCATACTCTACGATTATATATGACATTACTCTATAATCTATAGGCTGAAAACACTTTATGCTGTTTGGGCAACGAAACAAGAAAAAAATTATTGAACAATAGTGAAATAGTTTAAAGTAAAATATTTTATTGGATTTTAAAAAAAAAATAATTTGAATAAAAGTATTATAAAGTTAAAATATTATTTTAATATTATTTTTATTTTAAAATTTAAAAGTTTTATTATTTTGTTGTTTTGTTTGGAAGTTTTGGAAAGTTGTAATGATCATGCAATAGTTAAATGAAAATGTTGAAATTTTGAAATTAAAAAGTGTTTTTGTGTTTTATTGATGTTTAAGAAAGAAATTATGAAAAATTTTAAGATAAAATGAGACCTCGTCTGTGTCCAAACATGACCTAAATAATTATTATGTTATTTTAATTATATCCTAAAATTGTTCGAGTATGATAATATTTCTCCTAGCTGTCGACATTTTTTGTAACGTGGACTAACATACAAAGAAAAGTTACCATGGACAAATTGACATATTGTCATATGTCATGTTCTATTTATTTTTTCACGAGGATTAACTCCCAAAATAAAAACCAATACTATAATTTATATTGGAACTGCTACATGCAGTCGGCACATGCAAGTGAGAGGTAAACGGTTGTACAAAATGAATAAAAAAAAGTTATAAAAATAATTTTTTTTTATGTGGGTCCCATATTAATTCACTTTTTTCAAAAGAACTACATGCCGCTTGCACAACTACGACTGTAAATATCATTTCTCAATTTATATATATATATATATATATATATATATATATATATATAGGTAAGCACCATGCATAAGCTTAAAAAATAAAAGAGAAATGTTTTTAATTACAAATAAATTTTATAAAAGTAAATTCATAAGTTGATATGCACGTTAAATTATAAAATTATTTTTATTATAAAATAAAGATAATATATTATATAAAGTCACAATAGATTTGTGAATTGAAAAATATTTTAATTGCAAATAAATTTTATAAAAATAAATTTACAAATTAATGTAATTTGATATGATATATTAAATTATAAAATTATTTTTATTATAAAATTAATGTAATATATCATATAAAATTATATCAATTTAAAATTTTATTTTTATAAAAAAAATTTATGTTTATAATAAGTATAAATTTAATTTTGCGAAATTGTTACAAACACCTATCAACAAAAACTAAAAAGGGCAAAAAAACCCCTAAAATTTAAAATGTGGCGAGCTTGTTGCGTTGTGTGTGGGCCTGCGGACCATGGCGCGTGGGCCCACTGAGACAGGGCACTCATGATTTATTTATTTTTTCAATACAAGCCTTGTTTGACCTCCACGTGTATGCCCGTAATTCTCGGCGCCAGTTTGTCCGTAAACAAATTCACCGGCAAGTCCCACACGCACCCAACGTGCATGCACAAAGTGGCTTTCCTTTTCTTTGTTTCTTTTCATTTATTATTATTATTATTATTATTATTATTATTAATTTAACTTTTGAACGTATATTTAATAAACAGTAAATAGCTTTAGATTAAAATAATTTTATAATTAAAAAGTTATATATTTAAAAGATATATTGTAACAGCCCGCTAAAATTATCAGTTTTGGATTATTTTCGGACAGCAATCACATCTCTCTCGTCTTTACCCTCATCTGGAATCACGCGTATAGATTATCTTTTCCGTAAATCACGTAATTTGTTCTTCACCGACAGCTGTAAAATCATGAACAGTTTTATCCTAAGCGTTGTACCTCGATGGCGTTTTCCCAGATCTTATCCATCGAATTTCAAAGTATTAGATAAGCTTGTTTTTAAAGTAGCACAATTATAATAATTTAATGAGCTCTGAAAATATTATAATTGTGGATAATTACTTAGATTAAATATTTCAATTGTTTTAAGATATTAAGAGGTTTAATTTTACGTTGAAAATTCTTATTTAAATTTATTGGTTTTATTATCTTCGATTAATTAACGGTACTTTATCATTTTATATAATGATGAGAAAATATTATTTTATAAATTTTAGTTTATAAAATAATATTCTACCTTAATTCATCGTGGTGTTTTATTTAAAGTGTTTTATTTAAAATAAAACATTTACGCGTTTTTAATCAGTGTTTTAATTCACCGTTGAATTATTTGAGGATCCCAAAACGTAGGATTGAAGTTTATTACCTAGGCTCCTACCCTTTTTCCTTCATTTTTCCTTTTTTCTTTTTTTTCCTTCTCTTTCCTCTCCTTCTCTCCATGGTCGACTTACACCCTTCCACCATAGCTGATCGGTTCTAGCTTCCTACCGGCGCCACCTCCGGCCGCCGTGCCTCACCTCCACCTCCGGCATGTCCCTCCCTCACCGGCGAACACATCTGCACCGGAGGTGTGCAACGCCGGCCACCAATTCTCTCTCTCTTCCCGTGCTCTTCCTTCTTGTCTCATTACCGTCGCCGCCCCTTTGACCGCCCGTTTCTCCGCCGTCCGGTGGAGGTGTCGTACACCACCCCCGCCATTCTCTTCCCCTTTCACCATAGTTCATACACACCAATTTTCAGAGCCATCGGACCAGCCGTTAGTCGCCGAGAGCCCCCGGAAGTTGCTGCCCCTGCCCTGTTTTCTCCCCTGTTGCCGATTTCTTTCTCCGCCCAGAACCGCCGCTCGCCGGCGGCGTGGACTACACCACCCACCCAGATTTCTTCCCCTCTCACCGGTGAACATCCCAACCAAGTTTCACCTCCATCCGAGCCACCGTTAGCCACCACTCTCGCCTCCAAACAAATGGGTTTTTAAGGCTTTTCACCATTTTGGACCACCATACACGGCCAAATCAGCCACCAAGCACCACCATTGGATTCACCACATCAAGGGTTTCCTCCCCATGTCTTTCTTTTTCTCAAACTCTCATTTTTTTCATATGGGTTTTTCAAAACACCCGTTCGGTTGCACCACCGTGCGCCGCCGTACACGGCCACCCGTGGTGTTTCACCACCACCATCTTGTTCCTCTCATCCTCATGAACCTCCCCAAGAAATTTCATGGCCAACGGAGCTTCGTAGAGCTCACACTCTCCCGCACTCTCCAAGGCCAAAAATGGTTTCAAACGGCCGATCCGCCGCCGTTAGCCACCGTCCGACCACCACCTCGCTACCACAGCTTCACCACATGTTCATCTACCTATCCCTAGCTTTCCATGAAGTTCTATGGCTTTTCGCTACCTCGCGTCTCCTCCGCTCACCGTTCGGAGTTACTATTCACGGCGTGATGCCGCCGTGCTCCGTCACCTTTGACCACCACGAGGCGACCGTGAGTCTTCCAAGACCACGCCTAGCCTTTCTCAAGCCCAAACTACCACTTTATGTGGTGGACAGACACCGTACCGCCACGTACGCTCCTCCGACGCATGTTCGTGACGAGCAGCGAGCGACGCACGGGTTATCCCGTCGATGGTATAACCCTCTATCTTTAGTTATTTATGTTTAACATAGTTGATTTGGTTGGCTGTAGACTGTGTAGTTAGTGTTTGTGGAGTTCGCTGCGTAGTTGTGAAACGAAGTGTGGTTGTGAAGTGTTAGGCTTGATTTTGTAGTTTTGTGGACTGTGCTGTGAAGTATAGGCGTGAGATGGATGCCGTAGATGTGATACGGCGGGTTGTGTGAAGAGAATACGCGTGTAGCGTATTCTGTGTAATGATAGCGACGCGCCGCGCGACGTGACGCTATAGTGATGTGTGTCGTAGAAGGAATGGAATACGCATGTAGTGTACTCCGTGTTGTATGGCGATACATCGTGTGATTGCATTGTGTTGATGAGTGTTGTAGCGAAGGAAGTATGCATAGCGCGTACTCCGTGTCGCGTAGCGATGCACCGTGAGACGTGTATCGCAGTGATGGGTTTTGCAGTGTGGATGGAAGAGAGTTCACGTGAGTGTACTCTGTATTAAGTCGTGAAACACCGGATGGCGTGTCACGAAGGGTTGGATGGCGTAACAGAGAAGTGTAGAGCGTATGGTGTAGTGTTGGGAAACTGTATGACAGTGTCCCGAAGCAGTGGGTTATGGATTATAGTCCGGGGTGACTGGTGTCATCTTGTGGTTGACTATGGCTAAGAGTATATGGATTGAGAAAGGAATTGTTTGTTTGGTTATTATTGATAATTTTAATGAACTTGTTTTAGTGCAAAGGTTTTCTGAAGTCAAATTATCTCTTCTGGGTATAGTGAAACCTCAAGTTGCCCGTGGTGTTGCAAGTGCTCATAATATGACAATTGAGTTCAGAAGTGAAAATCTTAAGGACTTGAGTGTTCCTCTTCCAGCTGTTGTGCAGTTCCTCGTGTTTCGCGCTCTATTCTCATAGAACGCGACGATCGAGGTAAGTTAGCCTCTAACTTACTATCAGTTTATTGTGTATGTGTGATGGGTAAGGGAACTACAATTTATGTATGTATGTTATCGTATATGACATGTCATGCTATGTCATTACATATTTATCTGTTACACAATCTTTTCTGTCATACAATGCTTGTATGTTATAAGTATGTCATGTTAAGTATGCCATATGATACATGTATGCCATTAAATGTTTATGATTAAATCATATTGTGCCATTTACAAGCATACGCCATGTTAGAAAAGTATATGATATTAAATAATATCTCATGCATTAAGAAAGATAAGACATGTTATGTTATGATAATACGTGGGGCCACAACAACTGTGGAGTACGTATTATATTTTATGTTACTTATAATGCGTGGGGCCACAACAACTGTGGAGTACGTATTATATTTTATGTTACTTATAATGCGTGGGGCCACAACAACTGTGGAGTACGTATTATATTTTATGTTACTTATAATGCGTGGGGCCACAACAACTGTGGAGTACGTATTATATTTATGTTACTTATAATGCGTGGGGCCACAACAACTGTGGAGTACGTATTATATTTTATGTTACATGAAGTATGGGGCCACAACAACTGTGGAGCATACACTACATGAGACACACAATTGTGACATGTAGAATACGTGGGGCCACAACAACTGTGGAGTACGTATTATATTTTATGTTATGTGTATTCATGGGGCCACAACAACTGTGGAGCATGAAGTATGGGGCCACAACAACTGTGGAGCATACACTACATGAGACACAGCAATTGTGACATGTAGAATACGTGGGGCCACAACAACTGTGGAGTACGTATTATGTTTTATGTTACTTGAATACGTGGGGCCACAACAACTGTGGAGTACGTATTAACGCACGTTATTAATCAAGACAATTGAATAATATTCCAAGTTTATGTTAAGTCCAGTTTCAGATCAAATACATGATAAGTCAAGTTTTAGATCAAGTCCATGTTATGTTATGCTCACGTATATGTTATGTTCATGTCATGTTATGTTCAAGTTTATGTTATTTTCAAGTTCTTATTTATGTTATGCATGTTTACGTTCATGCTATATTTCAAGTCCATGTTATGTTTCACGTTCATGTTATGTTGTTTGTTCATGTTATGTTTTAAGCTTAAGTTTATGCCATGTTAAGTCAAGTTCAATTCACGTTTAGGTTCTGGTTAAGTCATGCTATATGTCAAGTTATGCTATGCTTATGTACGACTATACTTATGCATTTATGCTTTTACTGCCATGCATGCATCTTAACCTGTGTGTGAGTTTTATGTTAACTTACTGAGATTTGTAATCAAATCTCACTGTGGTAGTCCCAACTACCATTCCCCCCGAATGGTAGATCTTGTTACAGGACCCAAAGGAGAATTGGAATCTGACCAACTGAATACGGTCACTAGGCCACGGTGCGATGTTGATGATGGTATAGTATTTAACTCAGGTTAATACTTGTACTTTTGGAGTTGTATTTCAAGTATTCTTTTGATCACAACCATTTTGGACTAGTGTGGTGATCACGGCTTTTTAGTATGCCTTTATGTATGAAATATGTTTCAAGTATTTGGGATAATTTTTAGTTTGGTGCATAGTATTGCTAAAGAAAAAAATTATCCGCTGCGAATATTGCATAATGCTAGATGCATGTTAGGAACATTGCATCTTATATGTCATGAACGGGGGCAGGTAACCTTGTGTTGCATGTCTCGACGCTTTAAATGTCCGTTCAATCCCAAGCGGAATTTGGGGGCGTCACATATATTATTTACAGAAATTCTAAATAGTAACTTATTTCACTTGAAATTATATAAAAGATATTGAAAAGTTATATATTTAAAAGATATATTTTAATATTTTTACAATTCAAGCTATTAAACCCTAATCAGTTTCTAAATTCAATTTTTATGATTTTTTTTTTCAGTAAATAAAACGTTTCTATGTAAAGAAGCTCTGGGGTCAATTGAATTGGTTCGTGTGGTCACGAGACGAGAGGCGCGTGTGGTGCCACTTCAAAGCTATCCTAAATGGTCAGTTATGGGACAATCAACCGCGTGAATGAAAGAACTTGATTAATAAGAGCGAGCCAGACGGCTGAATAGCGCTTTACGGCTTGAGAAAAAATGGCTTAGCGGCTTAGTAGACACCCTCGAAACAGGAAATCAAATGTAAAAGTCGTGGTAAAAAACAAAAATAAATGAAAAATAATATCCAATCCCCGTGCAAAGTTATTGTTAGTTCTAAAAAAAATAAAATTATTTTAAAGCCCTTAATCATTTTTTAATAATAAAAAAAGTTATAAATTTATTAAAAAATATTTCTTTGATCATTAAATAAAAGGAAAAAAACATTACAATTGGTGACTTCTCTAGATCATATTCTAGATTTGCTTTCACAAACTAACTTAATTCATCTTATGTCATCTCATCATTATAATCTTTTCAAATCTCTACACTAAATAAAATAAACAATTTAATTTTTCAAATCTCAAAATAAAAATATTATTAAAAAATTCTATTCTAACAATATTTTATTTAACTTTCAACTATAATCACAACTCATCTCATCTATAAAAATAAACCAGGCATTAAATAAGAATATAATCTCCCTTACAAAAAACAAAGAAGCGCTGCTATAAATAGTCTTGGCTCTTGAACAACTTTTCACCATATTGTTTTAGGAAAACTCTTCTTACAAACGACCAAGTAGCAAATTGCGCACCAATACTGATATGAAAAAACTTTAATCTCAACTCATTTTATCTATAAAATTAAACGAGGCATGAAGTGAGAATATAATCTCCCTTACAAAAAACAAAGAAGCGTTGCTATAAACCATATTGGCTTTTGAACGACTTTTCACCATATTGTTATAAGAAAACTCTTCTTGCAAACGACTCAAGTAACAAATTGCGCACCAATACTGATATGAAAAAACTTTAATCTCAACTCATTTTATCTATAAAATTAAACGAGGCATTAAGTGAGAATATAATCCCCTTTACAAAAAACAAAGAAGTGTTGCTATAAACCGTCTCGGCTCTTGAACAACTTTTGACCATATTGTTATAGGAAAACTCTTCTTGCAAGCGACTCAGGTAGCAAATTGTGCGCCAATACTAATATAGAAAAACTTTAATATCAACTCCTCTCATCTGTAAAAATAAACAAGGCATTAAGTGGGAACATAATCTCCCTTACAAGATGGGAACATAAACCATCTTGGCTCTTGAATGACTTTTCACCATATTGTTATAGCAAAACTCTTCTTGCAAGCAACTTAGGTAGCAAATTGCACACCGATACTAATATAAAAACAAATTTAATCTCAACTCATCTTATCTATAAAAATAAACGAGGGATTAAGTGGGAATATAATCTCCCTTACAAAAAAACAAAGCATTGCTATAAACCGTCTCAGCTCTTGAACAACTTTTCACCATATTGTTATAGGAAAACTCTTCTTGCAAGCGACTTGGGTAGCAAATTGCACACAGATACTAATATAAAAAAAAAAAATTAATCTCAACTCATCTTATCTGTAAAAATAAATGAGGCATTAAGTGGGAATATAATCTCCCTTACAAAAAAAACAAAGAAGTGTTGCTATAAACCGTCTCGGCTCTTGAATGACTTTTCACCATATTTGTTATAGCAAAACTCTTCTTGCAAGCGACTCTGGTAGCAAATTGTGCATTTCATTGAAAGATATTTTGTTGTGTCTGAAGCTAGAAGTTGATTTCATCTTCATCAAATTGCGCATTTTTATGTTTTCCCTTCATGTGAAGACTAAAACTCGAAGACTCCTCCCCCCATCGAAACCTTATGCTACAGATGAGTCTGAGAGGTGAAGAGAGCTAAAAAACCTATACGACTTGTTTGTGAAGTTCATCTTCCTCATGTGAAATCACCAACCCTGAAGCCTCTTTAGAGTGAGAGCTCTTGTCAAGACAGTAACAATGGGAGCAGAATCCCCAATATAAGCGAAGCCAAAAAGAAAATGGTTTTGGCTAAAACCACTAAGGCTAGGAAAAGACTGTCATCTTCCAAGTACAGAGGGGTTAGGCAAAGGAAATGGGGAAAATGGGTAGCTGAGATTTGTGACTCATTTACAGGAGCTAGGATTTGGTTAGGCACTTATAATACTCCCGAGGAGGCTTCCGAGGCTTACCAGAGAAAGAGGCTCGAGTTTGAAGCGGCTATGACTACCAATGCTGCCTCTAAGAAAAGTAGTAACGATGCGGCATTTTCATCTTCTGCTAGGGCATCTCAATCACATAAAACCCACATTTTGGGTTCTTCAGAAGACTCTAAAAGTGTTATGTTATATCTCACACTTCTCTGGCTTTGGTTCCGCCATTGGAGACCTCTACCTCCCACACCAATGGGAATACTGTCACTGATTCGGTCGAAAAAGAGGGTATTGGTACTAATGTCGAGATTTATTTGGTTGGTCTGTTGTAGATGCCTGATGATTTGGGTCTCACAAGAGAACTATTTGATCCGAGATCGATGCTAGGCTGGAGTCTCTCTCTCTCTCTCTCTCTCTCTCTCTATTTTTTTATTTTTAATAAATAGCCTTGCCATGTCAGCATTAGTGCTTTGATGATACTCATATTTGCTTGTCTGTAGAAGAACTATTTTTTTAAAATATTGAATTTAATAGCATGGTTCTTGGAACTATTTGATTTTTTTTTTTTTTTAAGGAAGTGGCTTTTTTGCCCCCACGTTTTTCGATGGTGTCGTGTATGTTTTGGTGGAACTGAAGAATCACACAAACAATATCAAGATGAACTGGCTTTTCTTGCATAGGGTTGAGAGGAAATCTGCAGTTTGTGTTGTTGATAATTGTACCTACCGACTTCATAACTTAGATGTCCATTTTATGTTATTCTGGATGTAGTAGAGGTATTGATGAGTCAACTGCAACATCTAAGAGCAGCAGAGGAATTGAAGATGGCGAAAAGGTTTTTTAGTTCCTATGGCTAGTTTCTCTCTCTCTGGAGCCAATCTGTAATAGAAATGAAAATGGCGAAAATAGGGTGAAATTTGGAGGAGGGGAGACAGAGAGAAGATAGAGGGAAGATGAAAATAGCAGTTCAGTTCTTTCTTCTTCGTATTTTGTTTCTTTTCTTTTTTTGACAATTACACAAATGCCCTGCCATGTCATCTTTCGGTGCACAATGAGTCTGCAACATTGCCTATACCTAGAAGAATTCTTATGATTGTATTTGGGTAGTGAGATGATCTTAGATACTCTGTAAATAGTAGTAAAAAAGTATAAAATAGTAGTAAATAGTAATACAAAATAGTAAAAAGTATGTCAAAAATAATGATAAAATAATAAATAATAAGAAAATATTCTAATCACCACCCAAACCAGCCCTATATCTTAGGCAAAAGAAATGAATGATCTAAAAAAGAAAGGGATGTTGACTTTCTAGGCAAGTGAAAAAAAGGATGTCGTAAATGCGAAGGTAAAAGTAAAATTAGGGGTGTGCAGATATCTATATAAACCAATTGATCAGATCAGATCCACCCGATAAAAGCCGGGTTAAAATTTAAGCGGGTCGTCTAAAGAATTATGCGGGCGAAACTACAGCTGAAGAACCAACCCGTATACCATCTCAATCCCAGCTCCCTCCGTCTTCAACCTAGCCCCCTCTTTCTCTCTCTCTCGACCTCTCTCTCACCATCGTGGGTCTCTCTTTCTCTCATTCGCTCTCTCTCTCTCACAAACGGTGGCGTGGGTCTCTCTTTCTCACTCTCACTCTCACTCTCCCTCTTCAGCCGCAGCTCCAAGATCAGTTTCGGCGTGGGTCTCGACTCTCCAAGACGGAGGTATGTTCCTTTTCATAAAACCCTTCAGATCAACACATAATTTCTTCACAAGGCCATACCTGTGCATCATGATTCATAACCCCAGTACAGACCTACACAGAAATTAATAATCTCATTCGCTAGCATATAACCTTCTTTTTTTGTTGTGTGTATTTTTATATTCGGATTTGTTGGGTTGTAATTGCAGTGGTGATAAGAAATGCTGAGCCACTAGGATTTGAACTTGGGATTTCTGAACTTGAGATTATTCAGATTTGTTGGGCTGTGAATTGCAGTGGTGATAAGAAATGTTAAGACTTCTGATGGATTTAATTTTGAAAAATGTTAGGATCTTTCTAAGTTGGTGTAAAAACTAAAAACAAAAAATTAAAATAAACCAAGATAGAAAAAAATGGTTGAGAATCTCTTCAAACCAATTGCAGATCCATTTCTTGGGCTCTTTCTATCATCTTCATTCTCCAAATTAAATTGGAGGTTGCAATGTGGAAAAGGGAGAGCATCTTGCTAATCACACTTTAACAAAGTGATTGGATTGCTAAATGTTAGTTAGAAGTTTGATAGTCAGAATTGGACCCATGTGGTCATGAGCTACTCATTTAAGTACTCATGTCCATGACTCTTGGTCAAGAACAACTTGTTTTGGGGATCACGCCTTTCTTTTCAATCTTAAATAATACATATATCAATAGGCAATACAAAGAGATATTTGAATCTTGAGATATTTGAATAAGATTGAGGACACACCAATGTCCAACCATATTTGATTTAACCCGACTCGAATGATATTATATGCTGGCCCTAGGTTGCGGGCCACAATGGATCAGGACAAAAATTGATTGGGCGGGCTGTTGTTCAGGCCTAAGTAAAAGTGTTGGCATAAAATCTATAGGATATTCACAAAGTTCATGTATATATTTATAATTTATAATATATTACAAAAAAAAAATTTAATAATTTATAATATAGCCAAGTTTGTATTTAATATAAAAATAATAATATATATACAATCATTTTTACAATTTTTTATACAATTCCTTTTCAAATGATGGATTTTTTATAAAATAACTTATAAAAGTAATATCGTTTTATAAAAATATCCTAAATTTAAATTATAATTATATAAAATGTTGTAAAAATGATTGTCTGTATCAACATTTGTCCAAATATGAGACCAACTGGTTAAGAGTTTGATAGCATATAACTCAATTCTCCAAATAAAAAATCTAAGTTCAAAACACTCTACTCTCTTAATAAAAAAAAAATACGAGACCATCGCGAGGGATTTCCCGAATTATGTACTTTCAACTTTTTGCTTTGTACAATTATGTACTTTCAACTTTTTGCTTTGTGCATGAGGGTGTTTGTTAGGAATCTTATACTCCATTGTTGTGATTTTTATTTACTTTACTGAATCCTATTTTATTTTTATCTTTAAAAAAAATAAAAAAATAAAAACTAGGAAATAAAAAAGAGCCAAAAACAGCACATTACTCTCTTTGCAACCCCATTATATCTCTCTTCCCCCCTTTTTGTCTACTCGACTCTCTGCTGAGTCCATGAGCAGAGTGCATTGGACCTAGAAAGAAATCTATTTGCAAGTCTATTTTTTGTGTAGCAAAACTCTTGGACCAAAGATCAGCTTCATTCATAAAAGGGTGAACCTGTAATCGAGAGATTAAAGTCTAGAGCGAAGCATGCATTTGATGGGATTAAAAGAAGTATTCTTCTTTGTGGGAATAAACCAACGACCATTTGAGGGAGTTGATTTGAGATCCCAATCTTCGACATTCTTGGGAATACAGACATCAGAAAGCATTTGACCAAGGACACCATGAACACTAATGCTTGGTAGACTATGCAGGTGGATCAAACCTTGCTTATGTTCATCTTGCATTGAACCAACACCTTTGCCATCGCCATACTCCGTCGAAGTGGGTAAGAAGTAATTGTCACTTGGTCCGGTAGCAACTTCGAGAAAGCTATTCATGTTCTTTGTTGCTGCTTTCCTGAGGTCACCGCAAATTGGCTCAGGGATCTCATCCCCTGTTCCCTCCATGCCCATCCTTTCTCCAGCAAGTCGAGTTGTTCGCAGAGAATAAACTTTAGCTGCCTTGTCAAGAAGCTCCATCAGGGCAGCTTTGTATTCAATTGGATAATGCTGAAAATGACCTAGAGATTAGATGACACAATATCATTTAAGAATATCATAGAAAGGAGTGTTCGGAAATGAAACCAAGTTCAGTTTCATGAGAAATGGGAAGAATAAACCAAGCACAGATAATGTCTTTGTCAATTTGTCCAAGGAAAAACAAAAAGAAACAAAATTTTAAATTGTATCATAACTGGGCACACGCTTATGGGTTACCATCCAATTTGTATATAAATTATGTCTTCCTTTTGAATTTGCAACACTGAACGTGTATTTGAGCGCATTCAGGATGTAACTAGGATGGTTTCAGCAGTACTCAATACATGTAAGATTGTATATGTTAACACAACGGCATTAAGTTTAGAAGCAGACCTACGTCAGGAGACTCTTTCCACTTCACTAGCTTAACATCACCCCCAAGCTCTTGAATTCGTTGAGTAAAATTGCAGATAACTTCACAAGAAGCAAGATCGTCATTTTCAGAGCAAAAAATGAGATATGGGGCCCTCATGCTCTGTATAAAAACAAAATTCAGTAAATGCAGGAGAAAATGAAGTAAAAAAGTAATGACGATAGATTCTAATACTAGCCAAAAGAAAAACAATAATTCCCCATACTTACAATGTAAGTGTTAATTGGAGGGGGGCCCACCTGGGGCAGACTCCTCCTTTACTCTGTGGCTTTAAGCCATGCGTTTCTACCAAATTAATGGCAGATTAAGGTTGGCCTTTAAGGCCAGGCGTGTAGGGGGGCTATATAAAGCCCCCCTCTTTTGATTCTCGGTAATCATTTGAAAAAAAGCAAAACGCTCTCTCTCTTTTGTTCTCTCTTAATATAGTATTTAGGCTGTGGATTGTTAAAGCGTTACTTTAGTTTTACACTACGTAGTACGCTTTACCACTAAGGAAAAACTCTTGAGATTTATCGATCTGGAGAAACTTGTGGAGCAACTTTATAAGCTGAGCTTGAGGTACTTTCTGCTGTGTTTTCTAACATTGGTATCAGAGCCAGGTTATAATTGCTTCCAATTTCTTTTTAGCATATGCATGTAAACTGTGTTTTTTTTTTATTCGCGCACATGTGGTGCTGCAGTGTTTTCTTTAAAAAAAAAAAATTTTTTTGGCTGAACTGCTGTGAAGCGGTGCTGCACTCACCACCCACACACGGTGGTGCAGCGAGCACCACCTCTGCTCTCGGTGGTGCAGCGTGCACCACCTGTACGTGGGAGGTGCAGCGCTTGCCGGAGGGTGCTGCGCGGCACCTATGTGATGGTGCTGCGCGCACCACGGTGCCGCGTGCACCAGCAGGTGCCCACGATGCTCCATGCACCGTGGAGGCACCTGCAGCACCACCTCGGTGCTGTGCACACCAGAGGGGTGCTGCGCGCACCAGAGGGGTGCTGCCAACACCACCTAGGTGCTGCGGCAGCACCCAGCTTCCTCTGGAAGCAGTTTCCGGCGATCGGAGGCGCCGGTGACGTCCATAAACGGCAGCTGGAATTTTTTTTTTCGAGTTACTGTTCACATGAACAGTAACATGCGGGAGGAAGAAGATGACTTGAGTCATCTACCCTCTGATGGGCCGGGTTGGGCTTGGGCCCTTCGGCCCACTATGTTTTGGGTTTTTAAAAAAAAAAGAAAAAAGGGGGCTAGGCTCTTAAGCCCAGTGTTTTTATTTTGTAAGTTTTTTTTAAAAACCGGGAAAAAAAAAGTGGCACAATGGGTTTTTGAACCCAAGACCACCTATTAAACTAAGGAGATAAGCGCATCACTGGGCTGCGAATATTCTTTGGTTTAGGTGGGGTTTTTTTTATAAAATAAAATAAAATAAAAATAAACAAATAAAATTGCATGAATTAATATATGCTTAGATATATTGATATATTACATGTGATCTTTTGTTTAATGTTTTAGATTAAATATGATAACATGTGAATATTTGGTTATAATCATGCTATTTTTTTTCCATAATGTTATATTACATGTGATCTTTTATTAAATGTGATAACATGTATGTGTGAATTGAACATGTGGAAATGTTATTTTTTTATCATCATTGAATGTTTAGACATTAGTCTTCATTTCTTTTAGTGATAAAAATATAGAAAATCCCACTAAGTAGTCTTAGTTAGAATTGTTAGTGTAAATGATAGGCTGAAAGAATTGCAGTGACCCCAATAAGAACTGTAAATGCATTGTATAG
This sequence comes from Carya cathayensis, assembly GCA_011037825.1. NCBI lineage: Eukaryota > Viridiplantae > Streptophyta > Magnoliopsida > Fagales > Juglandaceae > Carya > Carya cathayensis. The sequence continues at coordinate 32,969 of QGSO01000801.1, read as the reverse complement.
CCAAAAGACCATGGTGACCCCAGTAAGAACTGTAAATGTATTGTATAGCCAAAAAGACTACAGTGGCCCCAGTAAGAACTGTAAATGCACTGATGGAACAAGAAAAATGGATTGTAATGGTCTCATATGAACCATCTTTGTAGACTGGCCCAACAGGTTGCTGTAGTTTGGCTGTCTTTGTAGACTGGCCTAACAGGTTACTATGGTCTGGGTAGCTGTCCTTATAGACTGGCCCAAAAGGTTACTGCGGTTTTAGTAGGTTATGTATTTACATATGACTAGAACTAGAAGACTATTTAAGATAGTGGGAGTATGGTTGAGATTTATGATGATAAATTCTCTCATATTCGTTTTTTAAAATTTGCACAGGAATTGAGCTAAAAATCTAATAATTGGATATTGTGGCGCAAGAGATGATTCTGAAACCTAGCGATTTTTCGATCTTACGACATGTTTAAATTATTCTTTTTCTATCTTGAAAGGACGCGGCAGATTTCTTAGGTGTGTGTATAATATCCCTTCTTTGCGTATTGTAGTGATATGGCATCCAAGACTATAGTTGCCGACTTAAACAAGGGGGAGAAATTAGATGGGGAAAACTATGACATATGGTATCGCAAGATCCAATATGTCTTAGATGAGCAAGAGGTCTTGGAGGCCTTGTCTCACACCCTTACTGTGCCCGCGGAAGGGACCTCGGAACAACATAAGATAGATCAACAAGCCTATACACAATGGGCTAAGAAAAATCGGTGCGCGCGCATAATAATGTTAAGCAGCATGCACCATGATCTAATGTGTGAGTTCGAGGTCTATGACACTGCCCAAAGCATGTGGGACGCTTTTAAAATTGAAGTTTGGTGGAACTTCAGCCACTAGGTTGCGTGGATTAACCATGAGGTTCGACTCTTATAAGATGCGCTCTGACCACACAATGAAGCAGCATCTTAGGGCTATGTCAACTATGATCCGCGAACTTAGGTCGGCAGGAAACAACCTGACAGATGAACAGCAAGTCCAGGCAGTGATAAGGTCACTACCAAATTCTTGGGAGAATATGAGCCAGAACCTGACGCATAATGAGAACAGCAAAGACTTTGATGATGTCTTGCGTCACTTGGAATTGGGGGCTGAGTGCCTAGAGGCTGCTAAGCCCAATCATACAGCCTATGTGGCTAATGCTGGTTCGCGCAAAGCATCAAGGCCTAAGCGCAAGAAGTCCAAGATTGGAGTAGCTGCTGGACAAATTAAAAAAGTGTCGGGAACTTCTCAACGCACCAAGAGGGGCAAGCGCGGGAAGAACAAGTCAAAATTAGAGTGCTTCAACTGCGGAAAGACTGACCACTTCGCTCGTGACTGTACTGAGCCGAAGAAGGTACACTCTGACTTTTCTCGCATTGTTTTTGTAACTAGCCATGTGATGGTTGCTCACTCTTATCCTTTGTGGACTGTTGATTCAGGAGCGACCGAGCACATAGCGCGAGACAGAGTCGGATTTGTGGAGTATCGCCGGATTCCAATTGGGAGCCGTGATATCAAGGTAGGGAATGGAGCTAGCGTGGAGGTACTAGGACTTGGTACCTACAAGTTGGACTTGCGGGGTGGCCGCACTCTTTTCCTCCACAATGTGCTATACGCTCCCGAGATCCGACGAAACTTACTTTCAGTTGTTACTCTATTAAAACTTGGCTTTCGGATTGTTTTTGAAAACAATTATGTTTCCTTTTATTTGGGCTATGTATTTTATGACAAAGCTTTTCTGCAAGACAGTTTTATGATATTGGATTTAGTTTATTCTAATATAAATGAATCTATTGCTTTTCTTTCTTCATCTGTTGATAATTTGGATTCACATACATGGCATGCTAGGCTTGGCCATATAAAACAAGAAAGAATGACTCAGTTAGCTAGAGAAGGCCTAATAGGCAATCTCGCTAGGGTCATCTTGCCTACATGTGAACATTGTCTAATGGGAAAAGCTAAGAGAAACCGTTTCGAAAAGCCACTAGGGCATCTTTTCCACTGCAATTAGTTCACTCAGACATCTGTGGTCCAATGAGTGTGAGGGCAAGACACAGAGGTGTTTACTTCATCACTTTTATAGATGATTTTTCACGTTACGGTCATGTCTACTTAATCTCCCATAAGTTTGAAGCATTGGAATGCTTTAGACGATATCTAAGAATGGTCGAGAATCAGTTAGATAAGAGTTTAAAAACTATAAGAACTGACCGAGGACGAGAATATCTCTCTGAGCAATTTAAAAGGATCTGTGATGAAAAAGGAATCAAAAGATAGTTAACGATGCCAAGTACGCCACAGCAAAATGGCGTAGCAGAAAGGAGAAATCGAACACTGCTTGAGATTGTTAGGTCAATGATGGCGCAAGCAAACCTACCAATTTCTTTTTGGGGGGATGCACTTTTGATTGCTGCCTACATTCTTAACCGAGTGCCCTCTAAATCAGTAACTTCCACCCCATATGAACTATGGACCGGCGAGAAACCCAATTTGAGTAACTTGCGGCCATGGGGTTCAACGGGTTTTGTTCATGATCTTTCTCATAAGTATGGGAAATTAGGCCCTAGAGGGAAGAAGTGTATCTTTATAAGGTACTCAGAACACTCTAAAGGGTATGTGTTAATAGGTGAACAAACTGATGGAAGTGTAACTGAGATTGAATCACGAGATGCGGACTTCATTGAAAATGAATTTCCAAGTAGAGGTGAGGTTGATAGGAGTTTAGAACTTCATGAGATTGTGGAACAAGAGGAAAGTGCTCCAAGGAATTTAGTTGAGAATGAGGAAGAAATTCTTCAAGCTCCTACAAATGATAAAAGGGACTTAAATCCGAGTGGGAGCACACCGCTTGTCAATCAAACACAACAACCTCAGTCGCGTAGAAGCACACGTGAAAGTATTCCCCATCGTCGTTTTGAGATTGAAGGGGAAGCTTTTATGGTAGCTCCGCATGATGATGATGAGCCTAGGACAATTCATGAGACTCTCTCATCTTCTACTAAAGATGAGTGGATGAAAGCTCTTAATGATGAAATTGAGTCTATGAAGACTAACCAGGTCTGGGATCTGGTTGATCTACCGACAGAGCGTAAGACTATTGGGAACAAATGGGTTCTTAAAGTCAAACGCAAGTTGAATGGATCGATAGATAAGTACAAAGCTCGCTTAGTGGCGAAAGGATATACCCAACAGGAGGGTATAGACTATGAGGAAACTTTTTCACCAGTGGTGAGGTTTGCTTCAATTCGCCTGATTCTAGCTATAATAGCAAACATGGATTTGGAACTCTACCAAATAGATGTTAAGACAGCATTTCTCAATGGAGAACTAGATGAGAAGATCTATATGGATCAACCAACGGGTTTTGTGGTCAAAGGTCAAGAGCGCAAAGTGTGCAAGCTCAAACGATCAATATATGGCCTAAAACAATCATCTAGGCAATGGTATCTCAGATTCCATCAAGCCGTTCTTTCGAATGGGTTTACGATGATCACAGAGGACCATTGTGTCTATGTCAAAAGGTCCAAGAAGAGTTTCATTATGTTGTCATTATACGTTGACGACATACTACTAGTTGGAAATGATAAAGGGTTGATAGTCTCCACAAAAGAGTGGTTATCCTTCAATTTTGAGATGAAGGATATGGGTGAAGCAGAATACATTCTGGGAGTTAAGATCTACAGAGATCGCTCAAAGAGACTTTTGTGTTTGTCCCAACAGACTTACATAAAGAAAGTCCTCGAGCATTTCCTAATGAATGAATGTAAACCCATTGACACCCCTGTTGCAAAAAGCGAGAACTTATCTAAAGAGTTATGTCCTAAGACTCAAATAGAAAAGGAAAAGATGGCTCGTGTCCCTTATGCTAATGCTGTGGGTAGTCTGATGTACGCAATGATATGTACTCGGCCTAACATATGCTATACAGTTGGCTTAATGAGTAGATTCCAATCTAACCCCGGACTGGCTCACTGGAAAGTAGTCAAGAGGATTATGCGATATCTCAAGGGAACCGCAGACTATGTACTGTGCTATTAAGGTTCAGATTTGCAGCTAAGAGGTTACAGCGATGACGACTGGGGTAGTGACCTAGATGAGCGTAAATCAACTATTAGGTATGTCTTTCTGCTCAACAATGGCGCCATTACATGGAGCAGCAAGAAACAACCCTGTATAACTTTATCCACCATGGAGGCAGAATACATAGCTTGTTCTGCAGCAATTCAAGAAGCTGTTTGGTTACGGAGGTTCCTCAAGCATTTAGACATTGGAACGGATACTTCAGATCTGGTGACAATATTCTGCGATAGCACGGCTGTTCTTGCATATGCTAAGGACTCTAAGTACCATGGAAGAACCAAACACATAGATATCAGATATCACTACATCAGAGACATGGTAGCACAAAAGGAAGTGGTTCTGAAACACCTCTCTACAAGTCGCATGGTTGCTGATTCCTTAACGAAACCTATAGCAAGAGATGTCTTTGAGGCTCATGTTAGGAATCTAGGACTACGAAGACTGTAAATGTATTTTGTGTTTCAAATGACATTAAGACGTAACCTTTCCTTTGGGATATTAATACAATATGATTCAGTTATTGTCTTTATCATATTGTCTTTCTAATTCACACACAAGATATGTCAACAGGCTTAAGATCGGCTCACTCACACGAGCGATCGCCTCTAGCGCTTGAGAAGCAAGTAGAGATGAGACATTGTGTTCTAAGATACTTGTCCAAATGGATAAGTTAGTTGACACAAAGATATGTCAATTTTAGTGGGAGCTAAAATTAGGTCCAATGAGAGGACCATGCATGGGTTACCCCACAACCTATGTAGCCTGTGGTTAGCCAGATGTGAGATCCTCTTTGACGCCTTGGAGGCGAGCAAATAGAGGAACTCGGGTTAGACGCTTAAGGAGCGGCTAGACTAAGATCTGTACGGTGTTGATATAGACATATGCTCTTTAAGAAAGAGAAATCTACCGTAGCATGTGTTTCATACTACATGTGCTTATTCGATCAAATGAGTAAGTGAGTAAATGGTTCCCCTCTTTCTCACTGTGTGAGTCTCATTTTTTTAAGTGTCATTTACTTTTGACTATGTCACAAGATGGAGGTTATGATGTCTGCTACTTTGGCATGTTGTCTATGGCCATGATCAATACGGTCTAAAGAGGCATTGCTGGGAAAGCGGTTTGACCAAAATTGAATGATATGAGTGCAAAGGGAAGAATCTTCGATATCGTATCTTCAATAGTGTTTGCTGACGTCAAACTATGATACTACATACTGGTAGCGACTAAGGTTGTGAACATATTGAAATGTTTTTAGAGATAGTCAAGCATTGTTCTGAGTTTTCTAGAACTCAAGAGGGTTTCGAAAATGCTTGAAACTGATACGATCGAATGAGTCTAGGACATAACCAGACACTTTAGGGATGTTACTATGCTAGTCTTCTCTATGAGAGATTTAGTGTATGTACTCCCACCTTTCTATAGATATGCTTGGTGGTCGCACGGCCTATTTGCTTGTATGAATAAGATTGAGAACATTAGAGAGATGCTGACCTGGGGTTATGTCCACTGTGTGCGAGTGGGAGATGTTAATTGGAGGGGCGCCCACGTGGGGCAGACCCCTCCTTTACTCTGCCTAACGCATGGCTTTAAGCCATGCGTTATTTGCTTATAACGCATGGCTTAAAGCCATGCGTTTCTACCAAATTAATGGCAGATTAAGGCCAGCCGTGTAGGGGGGCTATATAAAGCCCCCCTCTTTTGATTCTTGGTAATCATTTGAAAAAAAGCAAAAAGCTCTCTCTCTTTTGTTCTCTCTTAATATAGTATTTAGGCTATGGATTGTTAAAGCGTTACTCTAGTTTTACACTACGTAGTACGCTTTACTACTAAGGAAAAACTCTTGAGATTTATCGATCTGGAGAAACTTGTGGAGCAACTTTATAAGCTGAGCTTGAGGTACTTTCCGCTATGTTTTCTAACAAGAAGAGTACAGAGTCTGCCAATATTCAGCACGCTGTGATTCAAATCTGCTGAGAAAGAGGGTATCAAGACCAGAAGAAATGCTGTGGGCAATCCATGATGCTAACCGTGGTGGATGGGACATTTTAAGAACAGTTGGGTGAAGAACAAATCTTGTGCCCAAATCGCTGGTAATCGGACTGGAATCATAGATATAACCAGACATGCAGTATCTAACCAGTCGGAAGTCATCCTTCACGAGAAAAAAATAGTAATAATAATTATATTTGGGTGCTGAAGTTCTTAAATCAAGTGAGCTCTGAAGTTCTTAAATCATGTGAGCAGCAAACATGTTTGCCCCCACCATATAAAGCCGGCTGGAAAATAATAATAATAAAAATGAGTTTCTCCTCAATATGCATTTTAATACAATGGAGACTACTCTCTGCTTAATTGCAAAATAGAAGGGGGAGGAGGGTAGAAGAAAATAAGAGAATACCAGATTTTCCTATCCTCCGCACTTTCCATCAATTATCTGCCACAAAAGATAAATCTTTTTACTTATCTATCTCAAAAGGATTTTTAATTTCTTATAGCTGCACTGATACCTTATCCCTACTGAGAATCCCTTTTCAAACTCACATATAAAGGCTGCCTTTACTTTAAAAGAAATTACCTGAAGGACCTTGTACATGCAAGCTGTAGGACCACCAGAAAAAGAAGCAAGGACTACAGGGCATGGCCTAATCTTTAGCTCCTACACATCCAAAATACCAAAAAATTGCATTTATCAGATGACTTTGTCCAACGGATGAAACTTGCAAAAGCTAAAGCACAAAGAGCACTAAAGTTTACTTCTTGAAAAGGAATATAGAGTGCTATCTTAGTTTAAAGGAAACATTTGATTATGGAATGAAATAATACAAAACGAAAAAGATAAAAGATCCTGTAAGTCGTTGCTTTCCTAATTTTGGACCTGCCATAATTGATGGCATTGAAACTGAAGCAGGAATTCCAAAAGATCACAGTTCCACAAGCATTCAATAAGAATAGGTTAAAGAAACAACTGAATAAGAGCTTTATCACCTGTTATTATAGGATAACTAAAATAAGCACTGACCTGAGCAAGTTCATTGAGAACATGAACTGCTAGACTCGTGGCCTTCTCAGGGAAAAACCTGCAGAGATAATAGATGAGGTCCAAAATCAATATCACATTAAAAAAGAAAGAAAACATAGGGAGGAATTACAGATTTCATCTTTTAATTCAGGTGCCAGAAAATGAATACGTGGGAAAAACTGTAGTCACTTCAAACAAACATATCTAAGATTATCGAGTCAACAAGCACTAATACTACAAATGAAATTGTCAAGACTCAAAACAAACTCATTAGTCATTAATATAAGAATTGCACACGTGCTGGTCAATATACTTCCATTGGTGTGTTTTCACAAAAAGCAACCATGAGATAACAGATCCAGTCTTTCGCTAAGATTTCAAATAGCTGTCCTGATTCAATTTGTGATTTTTTGCAACTGAATTTGACATAAATGATTCATTGTTCAAAGAGATACCAATATCCCCGTGCGCAGTACTTGTGTAGTCAGAACCCATGTCTCAAGGCAAGATCAGCAGGTGCACATACATATCTCAGTATAAATCGAAAGGACTCTTGTTTACTTGCAATATATTGAATCAACTACCGTTAAGAAGAATCATGAATTAGAGAGTAACACAAGTCTCATCCAAAGCAACCCAATTTAGAGACTAGCAAATAAAGCTCTAATTTACTGAAAAAATAGAAGAACAGGCTCTAGTCTTTTCACAATTTTTATGAACAATAACCGGGTTAGCTAACTTTCATTGATTAAAAAAAAACCAATAATTCAGCAGCAAGGTGAAAATTTCCCACTAAAACAGCTTATTAGCAACCCGCCAAGCTAACCCCAAGCTCTCAATCTCACAGATTCAGATATAAAACGTAATCAAATCGAGAAACAAATGAGTGTACTCACATATTGAGAAACTCGGAATGGCAGACGAGTGAATTCCATCCCAAAGAAGCGTAGAGCTCTACGTAGCTGTTCACGTGCTTTTCCTGGCTCGACATCCATGCGAATACAACCACTATCCCCTTATAAGAATTCAGTAATACTGGAAAACTCTCGTGTGTTGTACAGCGAGAGGTCTGAGTTTATATATTAGTCACTGTGTCAAGAATACAATGCAAGAATCTCTTTACAGTCTGTCCAAGATCCTAACGTCTATCGCATAGCAGAATTACAGGGAAGTTATAAAGAAGGAAATACTAGAGGTACTTTACAAGGAATGAAAATATTTTAGACATCCGCAAATCATGGTCCATCTTGGCTGAGAACGTTGTTGGTGCTTATTTCCTTAATACGCCCTCTACTTTCCCACTTTTTCCCTTCTTCCCCAATAACATCTGCCCCCAAATCCCCACATTTCCTCCTTTTTCTTCTCTTTTCAGGAACTCAAATTCCTGGAATTCATTTGCCAATTTCTGTACTGGGACCCACTTATCCAAAAAAGTGGGAAAATCTCACCGCGGTGAAGCGAACTTCGACTTTTATCAATGGAGTAAAGAAAACAGAGTGGTATTAACAATTGGGGCAGAGAAGATGACAGAAAGCTTTCTGTTTTTCAACTAAAATTATTAATTATGCAGCCTTTTTCTTTCGTAAGCAACAGACCAACTTGATAAGATAAGATGATATCTTCTGAATAATTTATTTTATAATTTTTTTTCTTCCACAGCAATTTTGTGGATATGCTCGTTGAGGTTAGATGGTTGACCCAAAATCCTGAACTCTGGAGACGTGGGAGAAGTCTTGACAATGGCTTGAACTGGGATTGATGACGAACACTATAAGAACTGGTTTATTAATATTTATCGAGCTATTTTTATACTCTGTGGATTGTTAAAAGTATTTAATTATAAAAAAAGTTATTTACCGTTATTTTTACTTATTCTTTATACATTTTATTAATATAATTAATTATGTTAATTTTTTTAATATAAAAAAATTTATTTAACTAATAATATTAATAAAGTACGTAAAAATTATATAAAATTAACTATACTTAATTTAACTATTTAATTATATATATTTTAATGCTGTGAAAGACAAAAACTATGATTTCGATTTATAAAATAATAAAGATTTAAAATATTAATTTTGTAATTATATATATATATTTAAAAAATGGTCATATTTTTATGGGAAAAACATTCCTTGGCCGTGACTCCTATTATACTATATTAGTTGGGACCATGATTGCAGCTCCAAAGTGGTCCCCAATCTCTCTCTGTTTTTTTTCAAGAATTTTCTAATGCATGACAATTATGTTATTTCCATAATAAATGAGGGCAATAACGTAATTTTATTATTCATGTTGACCTAGGATTAAACTTATAATAAAAATAATAATTCGGATTTAAAAGATAAGTTGTTATGAATAGCGTATTTTACAAGTATAAAAAAAAAATGTATTTTAGAACAAGATTATAATTTGAGGTTTTTTAAACTAAATTTTAATTAGATAATTAGGTAATTAAACTACATTTTAATTCAACTACATTTTAAAGTTCGCAAAATAAGTTTTGAACATATTTAATTGTTTTATTTTTAAATTATTCTACTCAACAGTCTTACACAACATAACTATTGTTATTTTTATTTTTATTTTTAAGTGTGAGTTAATTTTGTATTTGTATTTTTCAAATTTCAAGTTTGATTGGTTTACACATATATTTATGGTATATGTTTTTATTTAATTGCTTAGGAGTAGGTTAGATAATAAATTATCAAAAATTCTATGTGCAGTCATTTTTGTGTACTCTTTTGTACACTTCAGTAATATGATTGGTTATGTATTAAAAAAAAATTAATCCAACCAATCATATCAGTGAAGTGCATAGAAAGTATGCAAAAGTGACCGTATATAACATTACTCATAAATTATACTCGAGGCTTAGTCAAATCTTTAGGTGTGTAAGTATTACATTTATTTTTAAAATGTGAGATTTATAATTAAGAACTGGGTTTTATTTTATATGAGTTTCAAATTTATCAACATTAAAAGAGTCCGGAGACTCTTTATGTAAATGAGACTCCCTATATAAATTATCTTTCTAATTTATTTTTAAATGAGATAATGGATGCCAAAGTAGGTGAAATAAAGAATAATCAAAATATTAAAAAAAGGAAGAAAAAAGGACCCTAAAAGTTTTGCTAAATTGCTATCTGAGTTTTGATTCTTACGCATTTGATATTACACTTATTTTTTTTTAATTAATTAAAATTTTCTATTCATCATATATATATATATGATAAAAAAAATAAAAAATTATACCCAAATGCACACCGTTGCACCTAAAAGGTGCATGGCAATCATAAAGCGTCAAGCACAAGATTAGCAGACAACAACACATTTACAGCACTGCACGGCATAAAGAAGCAATCAAAATCACCGCCCTTTTCACTCATATTTGCAGGAAGCAAAACGCGTTGGGGGGTTTATCTCAACTTTATCATCAATCAAACAAAGCAAAGTTCTTTGATTGATTATTGCGATCCGGTTGATCTATCTATTATCTACCCTGTAGTGGATGGCAAAGGATCTCTTGTGCGAGGTAAATTGTTGAGAAAGACAGAGACGGTGACAGAGAGATGGTGGAATGAGGGTGAGGAAGAAGAAGAGGGGAGGGAGAGAGGGACATGGCGCTAGGGAGAGTGAGGTGGGGTTGCTCGTACAGGAAAACCACTCTGGTCGTTTGCTCCATCAACATTGTAATCGCTCTTTACGTTCTTCGCTCTCTTTATTCTTCTCTCTACATCTACTCCGGTAACGTCTCGAGAAACAGTAAGTCTCTCTTTTCTTTTCCATCCTCTTCAGCTTTAAACAATTTTTGCTATTTTTGGCTACGCCCACTTTCTGTTTTGGGGATTTTATGAAAACCCGGTTCTAAAGTTTTATTTTTTAATTATTTTTTTCAGTTGTTAACTATACCCCGGATCAGATTAGGAAAATGGAAGAATCGATTCGGATTCGGAGAGCGTCCGAACCGTTGGAGCTTGTTAAATTGGTAAGATCTGTTTTAGGTAGATGTATATATTTTGATCGGCATATTGGGCATTAGTGTTGTTTGAGCTGTTTTGCCTTAAGGGTTCCTGAAATTCGTTGTTATGGCCTATAGGTGAAGGAACTTAAGGAGGAGCTTTCTAGAGGAGAGGTTGTGGTTGAATTGCCACGCCCTTTAAAACAGAAGATCTCTGACGAGATTATGACGAGGTTGAAAAACTTGAATGTCAGTGCCAACGTCACTGAGCAGCGAGGTGGGTGCAACTTAACTCCTTCTAATGTCGGTCGGCTGATGTTAGTGAAGGGATCGATTTCACTAATTGTGCTCTGCGGTTGATAATTTTTTTAAGACTAATGCTAGAAACTGCACTACTCTCCTATTGTTTAATAATAGTTGGATTTATATGTATAAACTTTCAACCTCTCACCCTTATTTGCCATGACTCTATTAAACATGGTGTATTTCTTTGAATTGGCTGATACATTTTTCCTGGATTTTGATCTTTAGCTATAAAAAGAAATATATTCTTTTTAACAATGATTGATCTGAGCTTATTAAATATTGCCACGCCAATAACCTGGGATAATGGTGGGATAGTTGTGCACTTTATAGCATTTTCCTTTTCCGAAACATTTAGTCAGTTATGTTTAAGATATGGCAGTTTGTTCTTTAAAGCATTAAGTTTCTTGAAGTCTCAGTAAAGCGTTTGTCTGATGTTTTACTAGTTTTAGCTAAAAACTTAATCATCTAGGCACTTTATATTTGCAATAAGTTCCCTTTGTTCTGGACTTTTACGTTTGGCTTTTCTGTTCAATGTCTTGTTTTAGTACCAACATATGATCTTGCTTTCTGCTTCCGGTTCACGTCTGTTCCTTGTTCTGATTTTTTAAGTTAAATCTTTCCATATGTTCCAAACTAATAGTTTAAGTGGGGATCTCCTTGCCGAGGGCCTGTGCAGCCCTGGGATTTGGGACTTTGCGGACACCAGGTGCCAATCGAAAAAAAAAGCAGGGTGGGGTTGGGGAGGAGACCATGAAAGAGCTTTTTCAGTTCCATTAGGAATTAGTATATAACTAATGGTCTTGCTCTTTCTCAGATAATAAATGCTTTGCTTCTACATCCTCTGAAACCTTACCCCAGTACCATCACACACATTTTACTTGCTAATGTGTAGTTCCATGATATGATTCTGAGTTATCATATGCTGCAAAAGTTTTGGAGTAATTTGCTTTTGGCTGGGGATCATATTCTACTTGTATTTTGTCTGAGCTGTTTGTTTTAGGCCTGGTTTGGATTCAGAGATGAGATGCGATGGTTTTAGATGAAAGATAAAAGTTTAATAAAATATTGTTATTATTGTTTTGGGATTTGAAAAAGTTGAATTGGGATTTGAAAAAGTTAAATTGTTTATTATATTCTATATGAAAATTTGGAAAAGTTTTAATGATGAGATAAGATTAGATGAGATGAGGTAAAATCACCTCCCAATCCAAACCAATACTCTTGAAGCCTAGTCATACCAAGTTCACTTTTATTCTTAAAATGTCAGCAAGATTGCATCTGAATTAATGCTAGATTCTGCTTTACCTTTGTGTTTCTACTAAGTTCCTCTTTTTTTGCTACCATTTTTATCTTGGCCACCATAGTCACAACCATCATTGCAGCTGTGAGGCCATTATTGTTTGCACCACTGGTCTTGACACCATCAATGCCACGATCACCTCTGTCACGGCGATTGACTGACATGTATCTTTGAAATGCTATACCACAATTATCATCTACTGGTAAAAGAAAAAATATGTATACCGCAAATTTACTAAGGTCTACCACGATTCACCTAGAATTCACTTGTGACTTACTGCCTCCTTGAGACTGCTGTTGCTTTTACCAACAGTATATGTTGCTTTTACCAACAGTATATATAGATCCATCCAATACCATCACCACTAGAAGCTACACTATCGCCAAATTAATAGTTTCATATTATTGCAACTGTTAGTATCCCCCCTTTGCACCTCCTTGGAACTACTTATCTCATTGCCACTACATGACCTCCATGCCAGCTCCATGGAGTTGGGTAGTAAACTTATCCTTTGATAGGGGGTTTTAATAATTAGTTTCATAACTTTTTCTTCTTGATATAAGTAATCAAAGAAATTCAAATAAAAATTATGACTTTTTATTAGGAAATGGCTGCCCTCTGAATTCTCTTGTAGAAGTTCTGGACGTGGTGATTAGGTTTTCTTCTCTATTGGTAATAAAGCATAGAAGGCACAATTCATAGAATGGAACCTCCTTGCCGAGGGAAATTGACTTCTCTGGTAGAGTCCGATTAGTGGGAGTTATGCCTCAAAGGTTGGTAGACCTTTTTGCAAATTGGAGAAGTTTATATGGCAGTCCCCAAATCGCAGCAGTGTGGAAGATGGCTCCCATATGTTTAAGGCGGTGTATTTGGAGGGAAGGGATGACAGAAGTTTTAAAGAATTTGAACGGATAGTGGATGAACTTAAAAGCTTCTTTTTCAATACTTTGTTACATTGGGTAATTACTATAGATTTTTTTTTGCTTGGATCACAGGTTGAGGGAAGGAGTTCTAGGTATTCTTTGCAAATTAGACATGGGAAAGGCTTATGATCATGTGAACTGGGAATTCTTATTATATCTTCTTCGGAGGTGTGGGTTTGGTGAGAGGTGGATATCATGGATGAGTCATTGCATTTCTACAGCAAGGTTCTCAGTGCTGGTTAACGGTACACCGGTTGGCTTCTTTAATAGTTCTCGGGGTTTGAAACAAGGAGATCCATTATCTCCGCTCCTGTTTATTATAGTCATGGAGGCTCTTAGTCAGATGGTAAAGGCGGCTATGGGTGGGAGTCTCTTATCGGGTTATCAGGTGGGCAATGGCTCGGGTGACTCTATTATCATTTCACATCTTTTATTGCAGATGATACCCTTCTCTTCTGTGATGCGGATATTAGTCAGATCCAAACTTTACGAGCATTGCTACGTTGCTTTGAAGCAGTGTTGGGACTCAAGGTGAATCTTGGGAAGTCTGAGATGGTTCTAGTGGGTGTAGTCTCAAATATTTTTAGTTTAGCAAGCATGTTGGATTGTAAGGTGTCCGCTTTGCCGATGAAATATTTGGGCCTACCATTGGGGGCAACTTTCAAGGCTAGAGCTATATGGGATGGGGTAGTGGAGAAGATTGAGAAAAGGTTGGCCGGGTGGAAAAGGATGCATTTATCGAAAGGAGGTCGTCTCACCCTTATTAAGAGTACCCTTACTAATCTTCCCACTTATTTTCTATCCCTATTTCCTATGCCTGAAGGGGTGGTGAATAGGATAGAGAAACTTTTTAAGGTGTTCTTATGGGGGGGTATCAGGGAAGAGAAGAAATTCCATTTGGTTAAATGGAAGACAGTATGTGCCCCAGTTGTGCAGGGGTGGTTGGGAGTGTGTGACTTGAGAACTTTTAATAAGACGCTGTTGGGGAAATGGTTGTGGAGATATCATTCGGAAGGGGGATCATTGTGGAAGACAATCATCGATGTTAGATATGGGGCGGCTTGGGGTGGATGGTGCTCTAATGAAGTGAGAGGGGGGTATGGTGTGGGATTATGGAAGTTTATAAGGAAGGGGTGGCCAGGTTTTGAGCAAAAAATTTGTTTTGTAGCAGGTGAGGGCAACCGTATTAGTTTTTGGCGGGATGTGTGGTGCTGAGACCAGGCCTTGAAAAGGGCATTCCCGGCTCTTTATATATTGCAGCGAATAGGGAGGCTTCTGTGGCGGATATGTGTTTCTTTTCGCATGGCTCTACTCATTGGAATATTCTTTTTAATAGGAATTTCCATGATTGGGAACTTTCTAGTATATCAGATTTTTTCAGCTTACTACTCCAAAGGAAGGCCAACGACACAGGGGGATAGTTTGAAGTGGAGGTCTAATAACAAGAAATGCACGGTTAAGGCGTATTACAATGTCTTGATAACACAAGATCATATTCCGTTTCCCTGGAAAAATATATGGAGGCCACGGGTGCCCTCCAAAGTTGCTTTTTTCGTTTGGAGTGCTGCTCTTGGGAAGATCTTGACGACGGACAACTTGAGGAAGAGGGGCTGTGTCATGATAGATTGGTGTTATATGTGTAAAAAGTATGGAGAATCTGTGGACCACCTGCTATTGCATTGTGAGGTAGCAAGGGGTTTGTGGGATGAGATTTTTCAAAGAATTGATGTTCCTTGGGTGATGCCCTTGAGGGTTGTGGATCTGATGGGTTGTTGGAGGAAACTGCAAGGTTGTCATTAAGTGGCTGTGGCGTGGAAGATGATTCCGCTATGTATCATGTGGTGTCTTTGGGTAGAAAGGAATGCACGTTGCTTTGAGGATAAGGAACGAACAAGAGAGGAGCTGAAGAATTTTTTTCTACACACTCTTTTGTCTTGGTTTTCTGCTATTATACTAAATGGGGATAACGTTCATGATTTTCTGTCTTTAATTCAGCATAGCTAGAATGTATTTAGGTGTTCTTCTGTACACTTCCGGTGTATAAGGCTTATGCCTTTTTCTTTTTTTTCAATAATATTTTCTCTTACCTATCCAAAAAAAAAAAAAACTATAGATTTTTTTTATATATAATTACTATAGATTTAATGGACGAAGCTTCCGTAATTTCCTTGTGGAACTGGGGGAAGAAAAAAGAATGGAACCTTCTTACAAATTTATACTGTTGTGCAAATGTTTTAAGCTGTGAAGTTAATAGATTGATTGTAAATGAAATAAGCAAGTTAGCTTTGCTGCTGAACTGCAATTTGGTTTTTTCATTCAATGGAAATGTGATTAATTTTGATGCCTAAGGCTGCCCTACTTTCTCTGAGCAAGATGATCAATAAAATATGGCCAGGAGGCTCTTTGAGAATTATGATTGATCTATGAAAGATCCTACTGTGATATTGAACCTTTGAAAACTAAGAGGGAGGCCTTGTGGAAAGTTATGGTGGATTCTAAATAGGGTGTGCTTGGGGTGGATAATATTCTAATGAGGTACATTGGGCTATACGGAGTGGGGTTATGGAAGAGTATCAGAAGAGGATGGGGGTGTTTTTTACTTATACTAGACTTGAGGTGGGTGGGTGATGGCTTTGTGACTAGATTCTGACATGATTTATGCTGTGGTGACAAAGCCCTCAAGTAAGCTTTTCGAAAGATAAATAATATCGCAAATGCATAAGAAGCTTCTCTGGCTGATCTATTGGAACTCCAGTTGACCCCTGCAGCGGAATGTTAATTTTTTCAGAGCGTCTTAAGACTAGGAAGTTGATGCCTTCACAGAGTTCCTTAACCTCTTATACCATACCAGATTACATCTGGGATGTATGGATAATATGCTTTGGACCCCTACCAAGAGATGGAAATTCACTGTTTAGTCTTTCTATAAGGTCCTTAACACCTCAGGATAGGAATCAATTCCCTTGGAGGATTATTTGTCGGACAAAGGCACCTATGAGAGCCATTTCTTGTTACCTGGACAGCCTCCTTTGGGAAAATTCTCATCATGGACAACCTAAGGAAGCATCACATCATTGTAACTTATTGGTGCTCCATGTGCAGAAAGAGCAGGGAATCTGTTGAGCACCTTTTACTCCATTGTGAGATTGCTAGTACATTGTGGAATGACATTTTCGGGCGGAAAAAAATGTATTTATCATCATTTTTATCATCATTCTCTCAACATCCCTTGATGGAGCATTAAATGATAGGCCCACAAGTAAAACATAATAAATAGTCTCCAATAATTTAATACTATATCATGAAATGATGAGAGGATGATGGTAAAAGAGATGATGAGTAGTATTACTCTTTCGGCCGAGTTGGGTTGGCTTGAGTTATGCCCAAGAGGATAGTAGACCTCTTCGCCAATTGGAGACAATTATATGGTAGCTCACAAGTTACAGCAGTACGAAAGATGATCCCAGTTTGTTCAGTGTGGCTTATTTGGAGAGAAATGAGTCGACATTTTGAGGACTGCGAGTAAGTTGAGGAGCTTAAAACCTTTTTTTAAAAATACTTTCTTCTTTGGGTCGCTTCTATACATTGTAATGAGCTGATTCTCTGTTGTTTTTTATTTTTTATTTTTTTCCTATTTCTAATTAGGAGTTCCTCCTGTATACTGTCCATGCACTTGGGCTGTCTTTTGCATTTCGAATAAAATCTTTGATTACCTCTATGAAGAGGTCTTCGATTACCCATCTGTATCATTATGCAGTAAGCTAAAAAATATCATCCTTTAAATTCTTGGGTTGCTGTAGTTAGTAATTTGACTACGTATTTGGCTTATTTTTGCATTGTTCTCTTGAACAAACAGAAGCAGTAGAAAGCTGGCGCAGAGAAAAACTAGAAGCAGCTAAGCGACAGTTAACCAAGAAGGGTGGGACTTTGAATTCTACCATTCCACATGAGGAAGCCAGTATGGTCTTTGCTTTCATGACTGTTTCTTTTGTGTTTGAGTCTGTTTGTATGCAGAAAACCTTTCAGATCACCATGCTCAAGTCTTTAAGGGATTCTAGTAAAATCATTGTCGACTGATGGCTAATTTCTGAAATGCATTTTTGCAGTGATGCTAGTCAGAGCCTTGGAGTCTGATTGGGCAGTGCTGTCAGAAGAAATTGGCCTTTGGATACCTGCTGAAGTCATTAACAAAGAACATGATGATAAACCCGAGGGTGAAGAAGAGTTAGGTAATTTATTTTCTCCCCCTCTCAACCCCCTCACCCCCACTCGTCTACATGCTGTCTCTTCTCTCACTTGAATCTCAAGAAAACTCCAGTTTTCATTTTTTTCTCTGCTATATTTCTGAAAAGCACCATATTTGATTTTGGTCTGGTGGAGATGTATAATATTGATCGCTGTGGTATATTTTTATTTTCTCCAGAGGATCAAATTTTACCGGGCAGGCCTATTCCACCTGAATGCCATGCTGAACTTCATACAGATTATGGTGGTGCAGCTGTTAGATGGGGCCTTACCCACCATAAAGAAAGTGCAGCTGACTGCTGTCAAGCTTGCCTGGATCAGGCGAAACGTGCCAACCCTCGTGAAAAGAAATGTAATATATGGGTTTATTGTCCATCTGAGGCAGGGTGCCACTCTCCAGATATCTATAAACACAAACATCAGGAATGCTGGTTGAAATATGTAAGTTTCAGCCTTCCTCTTCATTATGTTGGCACTCATCTTCTAAAACAACCCCCCATCCCCCAAAAAAAAAATAAATAAATAAATAATTGTAGTATTTCCTCATTTACGTTAAGTTTTCATCCCCATTCACATGATTGGTTTTGACAATCAAAATGCAGGCAGAAAAACCCAAAATAAATTTCAAGGAAAAGTATTCCGATTCATATAGAAATTCACACCCTACTGCCCCTTTTGTTGTACCATGGGTTTCTGGTGTTGTCAGTGCATGATTAGATTCGTCAACATTGGCCGGACGATTTGCATAGGATTGCGAGCTGCAGCTTTGTATTATAGCTTGAAAAGCACATGAAGGTAGCTCCACCAAGTTCTTTGTGATCCGGTTCTTATTCATTGTATTGAGAAGGAAAAAGGAAGAAGAGATGAGGACAGGGGTGGTGATGGTTTCTACTTCCTTTTTTGTCAATCAATTTTTGTAACATTGGGTGTGGTTGTCTTGGTGCTGATGACTTTTTAAATCGAGAAGTCTGTTGCTAAGGCAAGGGGACAGTTAGGTAGATGGGAAAAATGCTTTCTTTGTGGATTCAATGATCTGCAAAAGTGATTCATTGTAGTTGGGAATGTGAACTAATTCTATCGAAACGATTCATTATTATGGGGATGTGATTACTAAGGCACTTGTTAAAATGATTCATTTTAACAGATGATTACCGATGTATTAACAGAAGGACTGATCTGATAAAGTTGAAAGTAAGAGTAAAACAAGTGTACAACTAGAATATATGGAGAAATCTATCCAAGAGGTAAATCACATGGATTATAGTAAAAATAATCCTAAAAGAAAATATGCTTCTTAGATACATGGATTGATATAGAGTTGATTTTATTAAAAAAATTTAAGGAAAATACTTTAATCACAAAGGATTTACTCAAAAGTAAATTCACAAACTAATATAACTAGATGTGGTATGTTAGACTGTAAAGTTATTTTTATTAATAAATAGATTTAACGGATTTTATAAATTTAGATTAGTTTGTGAGTTTATTTTGTATAATCTCTGTATCTGCAACAGTTCTCGAAATTTAATAGATTGTTTTGGAGGAACTTTCTTTCAAACAAAAAGCTTTCACTTGGATTTATTTATTTTATGTTTTCCTAGATTGACTCAATTAGAGGCATGCTAATCTCCATTTAAAATAATGCAAACAATCAACAATGGTTTATATACATGCTAGAAGATAATAAAAATAGAAATTCCTTCTAATTTTGTCTAAAAAAAATTTTCTCTAATTTTTAGACAAAATTAGATGGTTCAATTCGGATAAAATATGAACATATTATGTGCATTGTATAATATTTTATTATTGTTTGAGGAATAATAATATATATTTAACCCTTTTATAATTATATTTTTTTACTCATTTGTAATTAATCATGTCACTTCAATAAAAATACTTTTCAATTTTATAAGAGTATTGTTATTCTAAAATCTTTACACTATACATTGTTTATATGACATAATTTGATTTGAAAGATAAAATTTAAAATCTAAGTCTTACAAATAAAACTTAATATTTAAATTATGTAAATTGTAAGCTCGACATATTCAATTTGAAAATAGAATAATTCTTATAAAACTATCTTAATTTTATCATAAATAATATTTACAGTTATAGAGTGCATAAACGTCACTCAATCTCTTTGAAATAAATAAATAAATATAAAATTTATATAAAAAAACACTTCACTTACACATTCTATAACTATATATTAAATTACTTAAATTTTATTTAGTTTTAAATATAAAGAAAGGTACGTAAATCTTTTCCGCTTTTGGCAAGGTATTAATATTTTAACTTAATGGTAAAGTTCGCACTCGGTCGGGTGTGTAGCCTTCCTTTACACCTACGAATGGGGAGATGCCACATGGGAATTGCAGCAAAATAGAGCTTAGACCCTATTATTCCTTCTGTAAAAGGACCGGACTACGGTGCCGCCTCAAATTCCAACGGTACGCCCAGCATAAAATTTTTTTATTTTATTTTATTTTTTATTTCATATTTTTTTAATCACTTTTTTAATCATTAAGTTAAAAAAAAAAATACACCAATACACTTAAAATCACTAAATAAAAAATATATATATTTTTTTACTCAACGGTCAACCCAGACGATCACCCTCAGGCGGCACCCAAGCATTTTCCTTTATAAAATACTAAGCTTACAGATGATTTATACCATCTACCGAAATTTTTATTTTTTATTTTATTATTTTTACTTAGAGTAAACATTTTTAAATGAATATGTAATTTTTTTTTAAAAATATCTAAATAATTTTAAAAAATAGTGAAAGAAAAAATGAAAAATAATAAAAAAAGATTTGTAGTGATCGGTAAAACTTTTCTGTAGAAAACTTCTGTGGACGTAGCAACGTCCCATTTCTTTTTTTTCTCGTCTTCCCCCTCTCTCTCCCTCCCCCACCCCCGTCGCCTGCTCCCCCCACCCGCTCTCTCTCTCTCTCTCCAAGCAAACAATCTCTCATTCGAAACCCCCCATCCTTCTTCTCCGATTGTTTCCCCCCCTCAATCTCAAGGAGGTCATCGTCGAGAGATCTGTGGCCATCGCCCAGAGGTACACCTCCGTCTTCAACCGTGAACATTTAGCTCTCTATGAGGTTAAAACTCAGCCTTTTGTACTCTGATTTTGTTGCCTTTTAATTTCTGTTTGGATACTGAGAAAATGTGGGAGGGATTTCTGTTTGGCTGCTGAGAAAATATGGGATCGATATTTTTTTAATCAAGTATTTACATTCAAAAGTGTGGTACGTTCTCACCCGAAGAGGACAATTGTCTTAGTGTTAAATTCTCTGTGTTGGGACCTATCAGATTTCTGTTTGAGTTTGATGTGGCGCCTCCCCATATATTAGTTTGAGTTTGATAAAGGCTGTTTGAGTTTGATTTCTGCTGAGAAGAGGCAGGTAGTGGCGCCTCCCCTTATATTAGTTTGATTTTGATAAAGGCTCCTGGTTGCCCAAGAAACTATGATAAAATTCATTAGTGATTATACTTTATCAAGTTTATCAAGAAACTCCAAATTACTGTTTTGCTCTTTTGCATTTTGGTTTTTCATAAAAAAGTATTTGATGTGGGCTTTTGGCTTGCAAAATTATATACATCTGTAATTAATGACCTATTGGCATGTAACTCAGTTCAAATGAAACACAACCCAGGTCCTTTCCCATCCCTTCCCAGAGCAAAAATACAAAGCCCAGTGCATAAAACAACACAAATTTGCAGCCCCAAAAATATTGGTTATGATCGATCCCTAAAAGGAACATATACCAATTGATCAACGCCACAACATTTCATATCACTGTCAGCTTCCTCCTATTCTGCATTAACAACTGTTTAGCAAACACTATGTTGTAAATTAAATGAATCTTATGATTTCTGCTTCCTTTTCAAGGATAAAGTTATATGTGAAACCTCTGTATTGAATCTAAACCTCTGTTCCATAAGCATTTATAAACATTTGAAACAATAAACAGTAACTCTCACGGAATAACCAAATATTAGGTTGCAATCATAAAGCACAAGTACTGTAATAAAGTGAAGTCTATGAGAAGATCAGGATATACCCATTCCAAATTTATATTGATGTCTACCGTCCAAAGTGGGGAGGGAAATCCAAAGTGCCAAATTGAAAGATTGCTCCCACTCACGAAACAAGCAATGGAAAAGCAAAAGCCCATAATTTTGGTTAATTTCACTTTTATTACTTCCTAATCATTTTGCTACAATTATAAACGTGTAAAGAACTACAGAAAAATCTGTATTTACATAAGGAATTAAGGAAATTATAATTTTTGGGGACACTGGAAGAAACCATGGAAGAAAGGGAGATAAGTTTTCGCATCAAACATATAGAAATTGCAAACCAGATCAAATATGCCCTAAATACTTGATATGCAGAAGAGAATGCCAAAAAAAAACTTACAGGAAATGGCTAAAATCCAGTGGGTTCCGAATCGGAGATGGGTTTGTTCCAAAGCACTCGACGGATAGGAGAAAGAGGAGAGGGCGCGGGGAAGAAAAACGAAAGGGAAAAGGGGAGAGGAGAATCAGGAGAGGCGCTGTGTAGAAAAGAGAAAAAGGAAAACGGGCAGTGGAAAAGGAGAGGGGAGATGTGCGGGGAGAGCATAGAGAAAGGAAGAGAGCTGCTTCAGTAGACTAGCACCACCATGAGGATATATAAACCTCATATATGTTGAAATCCTACTGGCCGGTATAAATTAGGATTTCTCACCCGACCGGTTCTGAGTTTTTCTCATTCCCATTTAGGTATTTGTATTTGAGTAGATTGGTAACATTACCGCATCTGGTGCTTTCTTGCGGCTTTTACTAGATCACGTGACCTACACTAAAGGAGCGGGAACTGGAAGCAGAATTCGTAGGAACTAGAAGAAGAATTCGTAGAAGAGAGGGAGGGGAAGAGGAAATATGCTACGTGCGGGTGCATTTGTTTGGATCCTGCACCTCCTATGGCCAATTTGTATTGGTGAGGGTTAAAAAGGCATCTTTACCCAACCGGCCTTGAGTTTTTCTCTATTTACCCATTTCACCATATGTATAAACTCATATCCCAGCCAACAATAATCCAATGCCCAAAAACGCAGATCAAAAGCCAAAATCCCAATCTCCGCTTTTCATGTGCGCCAAATTGAAAACTAGATGAAGATGAGTGAAGGAAAAGAAACTTACCGTGATATCTAATCGTAGGAGAAGATGATTTGTATCTATATTGGTAGATAAAAATTCTCATCTCAAATTTAAAATTTTCATCTCATTATTATAATTTTCTTAAATTTTTACATAAAATATAATAAATAATTCAACTTTTTAAAATTTCAATACAACTTTTTTAAATATCAATACAATAATAATACTAAAAATAATATTTTAAACTCTCATATAAAACTTAAAATTCTCATTTCTACCCCAAACCTCTACCAGATATTGCCCAAATAAACACAGACCCCCATTCCAGACTTATGCACAAAAATGCAGAAAAAATAAAATAAAATAAAATATGCCAATCAAATCATCAAAAAAAAAAAAAACTGTTTGAAAATATATATATAATTTTTTTAAAATTCTTTCTTTTTTTTTAAAAAAAAAAAATTGAGGCAATGGATATGCCTGGATGCATAAGAAGTCCAAACATAGTGTCACTTACACAGTTAGAAAAAAAAAAAAGAAGAGTAAAATATACTCTTATTTGCAACAATTACTATAGTTGTTCACACCTCTAAAGTCTATTAATATCAAAGTAGTGTGTGAGTGAAAAAAACTTATTAAAAATATATACATGTATAGTTTCTATTTTTCATCATTTTTCTTATAATCACTTTTATCTATATATATATATTTCATTTTTATAGATACTTTCAAGAGGTTGTCTCTTACCTTAAAATTTAAACTTTATGCTAGGGCTTAGCTACTTGACAGAGTATCTGCTCCAAACACAAGTTTGTACAACCCTTTATTATGTCTATTTTTATTACTC
The DNA here is from genome assembly GCA_011037825.1 of Carya cathayensis. Lineage (NCBI taxonomy): Eukaryota > Viridiplantae > Streptophyta > Magnoliopsida > Fagales > Juglandaceae > Carya > Carya cathayensis. The sequence goes on along the minus strand of QGSO01000801.1, from coordinate 9,105 downwards.
ATCATTTTCCACAATAATTAGAGCAATGATTTTTTCTATAAAGACTTAAGGGATAGATCCATGTAGAGTGTTTGTATTGTTTCTCAATGTTTGAACACCGACTTTTTCTATATGGATCAAACAATGTTTGGCAAGGGGAGATCTCTTATATTTTGTATTAGGTTTAACTAACATTAATCAATTTAAGACATGGACTCCCTCTTTGGTAAGCACCTCTAAAATAAATAAAGAACATAATTATAAAGAACATAAAAGTAAGTTCCTCACAGTGCTTATAATTGAACTTTGTCAAGATGAATCATATGGTTAGTATACACAAAGTTGACCGCACAAAGTGGAGAGATGCATCAGCTTAAGAATTGACTATGTGAGGACTCAAGTGCTCAAGCCTTGACATACCAAGTATGCACTTTCTTGAAAAAAAATAAAAACTAATCAAGATAAAATATATATATATATATGATTTAAACTAAAAGGCAGGAAAAAAAACTTAAAATAATAAAAAATGAAAATAAAAATGCATGTCTTAGACTAATGCAAACATATAGTGTGCCTTTAACTTGATATCACACACACCAATGGCTTTTGTTAAAAACTCAAACATTAAACCATCTAATTGATATTCAACCAATTGATATTCAGTAAACACACGATCCAAATATACTATTTTAGACTCGACTAAGTCCAATAAAATGATGTCTAATGTCTATGCTTGGTGCTAGAGTGCTGAACGGGACGTTTTGAGATACTAATAGTATTAAAATTATCACAATAAATAATCATAATATCTTAACAAAAACTGTAGTCTTCAGACATCTTTTTCATTCATGGCAGCTGTGTGCAGCTAGCAACTTCCTACTGTAAACTATTTACTTTAAGTCATTGTTAATTGAAGCTCGGTTTGAAATGTTATATATATTTGGGTAAAAGTGTGGATAAAATTAATACAATTGAATGATTTTATGAGTAGGCGATAGAATATTATATATAAATTGAGAGCACCGATTAGAGAAAAAACTATTTCACACTTTTTTTTTTTTTAAATCTTTTTGGAATTTCGGATTTCTAGTTGCTAGACTATCGAGGTCTATCAGGCTTGCAGTATAAAGAAATAGTCTTATCTGTTTGCGGCTTCAATGGTTCGCTTCCTATCTCATTTCGCAGTGAAATTTTCTAAAAGATTATATGCAAGTTGATTTTGCTGCTTTCTCATGCTTTGTTGTAGGCACCATACGTGTTTGCTTATGGCCAAACAAACAGTGGGAAAATCTATACAATGCGAGGCCCTTCATTGTTTATTACTTTTTAATATTATAAATTGATCATGAAAACCCCATCCCAGCCCATGTGAGGGTGGGGTGCGGGGAAGGTTCTACCCGCCGCTGCATGGGTGGGTAGCACCCTGGCCTACTCCATACAAAATTTTTATTGAACTAAAAATATTCCTTATAATTATATTTATATTAATTTACTATATTTTTTTGTAATTATTTAATGAGGTTATTATAGGTAATTATGTATGTATGATAAGTGTATGGATTCTTCCAAATTTTTACATATAGTCATTATATAAGATAAAATATCTATTGTGAGTTTATAGTACTCCTAATGGGTTTTGTAAAACTAATTTTTATGTAAAATTTGAAGAAAAGTAGTTCAAAATTACCTCAAACGGATTATGTATTTTTAAATCTATTTTACCTTTTGCTACAGTATTCAGCTAGATCTAGTGTGAATTGTACACCAATGTAAAAATATTTTATTTATTTTTTCTCTTTTCATGTACTTTATCTCCTACTATAGTTTCTCTCTCTTTGTACTTTTTTTCCAACAAACTATTAGATAATATAACATTTAAATAATATAGAGAAAAAATAGATAAACTGATGCATTGTATATTGTAAAAATTAGTATATAAAATTAAAAAAAAAAAGTAAATTTTGATGATGTATTTTAAAAAATAGAATACATAAAACATTGGGAGTGCACTTAGTCAGGAACATTTAAAATATAATAAATAATCCAAATTTCTCAAATTTTAAAATAAAATTAATATTAAACAATTATATTATAACAATATTTTATTCAACTTTTAACAAAATATTTCATTTTATCTCATTTAGATCTTAAGACCTCGTTTAGACCTTAAGATGATTTTAAAGGATTTGAGTTTATACGTAAATATTAATATTTATAGTTCACATTAAAATGTATTTGAGTATAAATCCATTGATATATGTGTTGAATATATGAAATAAGTTGAGATGTATTTTAAATTTTTATATAAATTTGTAAATAGTGAATTTCATCAATAATTAGGTTGAAATGAATTGAGGTGATAGGCTCCATTTGGATATAAGAAGTGTTTTATTTTATCTCATCTTATCATTATAATTTTTTTAAATTTTCACATAAAATATAATAAATAATTTAATTTTATCAAATTTTAAAATAATAATAATATTAAAAAATAATATCATAATAATATTCTAATAAAATAAATCATCTTATCCCGTCTCAATGTTGGAACCGCTTTTTTATATACCATTTCCGGTCCACTGTACCAAACACAGCCGACTTCCTAAGGTCTAATACTTTTTTACCATTATGCCAAATAAATAAATAAACATATATTTTACAGCCCCACAAATAGTTTAAAAAATAAGCAATTTGATACAATCTAGCGGTCGAATCTTACTAGACATTACAAAGTATCAATTTATTTACATTTATAGCGTAAATTTTAAGGGTGATGACAGTAATGTTTATTACAAGCTTCAATTAAAAATGAACTTCAATTTTATAAAATTATATAAAAAAAAAGTTTTCCAAAAATGTAACTTAATCATTTTCTAATTTTTAAATTATAGTCTGAAATACAATGTGATAGGTTTTATTTTGTTGAAGTCCTAAATTTCCAAAATCCAAAAATTCATGTAAGTCAAAAGGAAACTATTTTTGAAGTTATTTTCTTTTGAAACATCATATTATCATTTTCATATTTTTATTTTTTCCAAGTTTTATTGAACACTTGGAATAAGAGGGACTAAGTTGGAACTTGGATTTGTTTCTTTTATTTCCTATTTCTTTTTTGTGATGTAGATTTATTATTCTTCAATCATTCAAACTATTTGTAATAGTTTTATTCGACCTTAAATAAACTATTAGGGTCAAAAATAGTTTTAGATTAATTTGTATTTAGAGATAAACATTATTTTTATATATTTTAGATTTTCAAAATTTGTGTTCATTTAGCATTTGGACTGAGAAAGAGCTTATAGACTCACTAATAGTCAAGAAGGCCGTAAAAACATGTTATGGGCCTAAAAAAAGCGGAAAGGGACTCTGGCAAATTGGCCTCTATTGAGGCTCGAAAGTGGGCGTACGGCCCGTAGGCCAATATGCCCTCTAGACAACCAGACCGGGTCACCGTCTATGATGAATGGGGTCCGGCATTGGATACTGTATATGGCCCTTGCCTAGGCAGATACGCTAAGGGCGGGTAGTAATCTAGTATTTTATTTTAGAAAATATTTTAATCATAAAGAGATTATACATAAATAAATTCATAAACTGATATGACTTAATATGATAGTCAGATTATAAAATTATATTTATCTCAAAGTAGATCTAACAGATTCCATGAATCCACATCAGTTTGTAGATTTATTTTGTATAATCTCTTTGAGTTTATAATAGTTATATTTTATTTTATTATTTTTTGTAATCGTAATGGGTTCTTTCATCTTTGGCTAGTGATGCATTTAAAAAATATCCATGTTGAATTATGGATTATATAATTGTTTAAAATTTTTTAATTTAGACGGTCTCTATCATTTAAAAAAAGAAACACACTGTGTGGATTCAAGATATTGTGGGTTACACTATCTATAGCATCTTGGAATGTGTTTTCTAAACAATCTCTTAAGTTACATTTGGATGTTAAGATAATCATAGATGATCTGTAAATAGTAATAAAAAAGTAGTGAATAGTGCTACTTCACTTATCAGACACAACCTTATTGATTACAACTTAACCTCGTCGAATTGAGTAAAACTTATATTTTATGATTTTTCTTTCATTTCTTACATTTTACTTACTCAAATTATATTTTATGATTTTTTTATCCAAATTATAAATTTAAATTTGTAAATATGACCATAATTTTTTAAATTTATTAGTGTATATTTTATGCAAGTTATAGTGTAGTAGGTGTGACTTTTATTTAAAAGGTCAAGAAAATACAAATATCTCGCTTAAGCACTGTGTGACTAATATGTAACCTAATAATTTGAACAGTACATGATCTTCCATATTTTGATATTGATAACGTGATATTTCGTAATGAATTGTGCTATTTATAAAGGAAAAATCTTATTGTAAGTATAGTTTTTACACCAATTCGCTCATCGATATTGATATGTAAGGCATATGTTTAACGAAATAATATGAATTAAAGACGGAAATAATTTTCATGGTATAAGAGATTTTCTTCTTCTCTCAATATTTTTTTTATTTTTTTATTTTTTAAATAGAAAAATTATCAGTGTGCGAATTGGTGCACGAACTTGCTTGTACCCAATAAAACTCATTCATAAATTTGAGATCACCCTCACATACAGTAGGACTTACTATATTCATAAAAAAAAAAAACTCAATGGCAGATCTAGCATCTACACCCATAGACATGCATAATCGAAATCTATCATGCTAGGTTTTGTTTCTCCATCAAAGTCTTTCAAAACAAACAAATAACTAAAAAAAAAGTCACGGACATTCATCCAACACTCTCAGTTTATCTTTGCGAGTAACGAAAGTAATAACAAAGCAATTACTTCCAATCTCATGAAATTCCAGCGGCTTACTAACCTTCCAAACTTTCTCTATCATAGACCTCGCAACTTCCTTCCCTATTTTGCGATCAAAAATAATTTTTCCCACCAGACTTCGCTCACCCTTTAATCTCATCGATCCAATCGAATTTTGTTGAATCTCAATCGGACACTCCTCCTCCTCATTCAACTTCAAACGCCTCCATACTTCCTCAATTTCCTCGCTCACAATCACAAGCAAATAATTTCTTCCTTCCTCGATCAAGAGAAGGAAGAATGGTTGAGAGAAGACTCCTGTAATGCTTTAATTGGACTCGAGTAATATATGTTAGTTATTTAAATATGTTTATTTATTTATAATAAGCTCAAACTTGTTCTCAAACTATGTACTTAATTTATTATTTCTCATATAAAATAAACATCAACATTACTTGAGATCATATTCATTTTCATAAAGTCATATGAATCATCAGTATATCAATTTTTTTGAAAAAGAAATTATTACTCAATATTAATTTTTTTTTTTTGCAATAAGTCATGTATAAATAATTTTAACTATATATGCAATAGATAATTTGTATCTTATATAATGACTATATGTACAAATTTGGAAGAATCAATCCACTTATCATACATAAATAAATACTTATAATAACCTCATTAAATAATTACAAAACAATATAGTAAATTAATATATTATAGTGCAATAAAAACTGTGTATGGAGTTGAAGAGGCCTGTAATGAATTTAAGAAATTAGCAACTACAATTCTTATCCATGCAAATATGCCATATATTGATACTCAGCTAAACTAATAGTTTATTACTAGAGAAATAATTAGTGAAACAGTATCGGTATCAAAATATTTCGTTTCAGTGTCTTAACTGAAACAGTCAACGTACGATATTCAAAACTTTACTCTAAACTCATTATCAATTCTATTTCCTTTTTGCTTAGAAAAAAAGTCCTACAATATGCTTCAAAATAATATTTCTTACTAACGTTACTTCTTTACTCTCTTATGTTTTTTATAAAATCGAGTTAGATATGTTAACTTTAAAAAAGAAAAAAAAATACCCTTGGATTAAAAAACAAAGAAATATATAATATTCGAGGTGTTGAGTACAGTACATTTAAATAACATTTGGGGTTGTACAGTGATTCTACTGTGACTCCCTAGCAATCCTAAAATACTTCATACAATAGACGTTGATAAATAGTCCTATCCGTACATATAATTTTATGTACAGTGTTATATGTAGTGAGTGACAAATTCATTTTATTAGTATTTTTTTAATTTAAATTTCAAATTTCAAATTATATAATATATCAACGTAAATTAAATTGCAAGTATAAGTATATTTCATTGAAAACAGGAGGTGAAGTTGTTTAAAGGTTTTTATTTTTTTTTCCCCCCAAAACTTATCTACAAAGATATTTGGGAGAGCAGATGCCTAATATTATGTTATGGATCACTTAAAAGAGATTGGACCTTTCTTATATCTAAAACTTGCAGGTCACCTTGATCCCACCGGACGACCTATGCATCCCAATGGGTCCATGCCCAAGATCACTAGTGGGCTATAGTTACAAAGTATTCCCCTCCTTTGCCTGACAAAATTCAAATGATGAAAATAATGTTTCATTTTTATTTTTAACATAATTACTTATTTTTTGCCACATATATTTTTTACAATTTGAAGAAATAGTTATATCAAGTAGATCCTCTAGTATTCAATGTTAAAACAAATTATTCACTAATAGTGTTTATAATGTGGAAAGCCCCTTCTAAAGAGTATAGCATTTGACAACGATAGAACTAATCAAACTTATTATTTTTTTTGTTTTCTATTAAATTTCAAATTTTTATAAAAAAATTAAATTTGAGTAGATAAAATGTAAGAGCATAATGGCCTAGCTATTACCAAGTCTAAAATTTAGCTAGAATCTCACTTTTTGGCCGTAACATCAATTTTTCGCTAAATAAGTCCACATTGGATTAATCATCTTAAAGGTAAAATAATAATATAATATAATATATTTTAATAATATTTGATTAATTTTTTTTATATTTTATAAATACAGTCATATATTAATTAATAATTTTATTCAAAAAAATAAAATGTGGTAATTTATTTCAACGTAGTACTTATATGATTTATTTCAATGTGACAAAGAGAGAGAGGGGTTTATGAAAATAATAAAATAATTGGATAAAGGTTGAATAGTAACTCTATAATACTGGAGAGCCCTCTCAATTTACTGTAACTTAAGTGTTGAGTTTTGGACTTTTGGCTAGTCCAATGTGGAAACTTTTTCTCACATTTAGCTAAAATTTGGACTTGCATTGGCATTTAGCTAGGCCATTGCCAATGCTCTAAGAAATGTAAGAAAAATCATAAAATATAATTTTTACTCAATTTGGCGAGGTCAAATTGTAGCCTAAATAAAAATAATGTTTATCTCTAAATAAAAATGAATCTAAAAACTAGTTTCGACCCTAATAGTTTATTTAGAATCGAATAAAAGTATTACAAATAGTTTGAATAATTTAAGAATAATAAATCTACATCACAAAAATGAAACAGGAAATAAAAGAAACAAATCCAACTTCCAACTTAGTCCCTCTTAGTCCAAGTGTTCAATAAAACTTGGAAAAAAAAAAAAAAAGGATGAAAATGAGAATATGATGTTTGAAAAGAAAATAACTTAAAAAATAGTTTCTATTTTGTAGCCTTTCGGCTTACATGAATTTTTGGATTTTGGTAATATTGTAGGACTTCAACAAGATAAAACCTATCACATTGTATTCCAGTCTACTTAAAAATTAGAAAATGATTAAGTTACAATTTTTTTTAAACTTTTTTATAATTTTATAAAATTAAAAGTTCATTTTTAATGAAGTGTCATATTTGTGATGGCTGATTATTAAATGAGTTGTAAAAGTACATTACCTATTTCATTACGAGTAACTGTACATACTGCTTTACATGTATAAGTTTCATGCAAATCTTTTGTAAAAAATAGATTCTATTGTGGCTCACACTTTAGACTGCGTGTGTGTGGCTCACACGTCACTTTTTTCGACAAAATTCTTTGCCCATCTGAATGATTGGCACCTTAAGAAGTCTATGGTGGGGCATGTGGTGGTTGCCGGATGCCGAAGAGCAGCAAATCGGCCTTCCTCCATACTTAACCCTGAAAAAACACCAAAAAAAAAAAAGAAAGGAAGAAACTAGAGAAAAGAGGGAAGAGGGATGAGGGAAGGAGGAGGAGGCGCAAGTTTTTATTTGGGGTGTTTTCTAGAGAGAATGGGGAGTCTCCCTCTCTCTAAAACTAGGGCCGGCTGTGCTCACTGAATTTTTTGGTTTTTTTTTTTCTTTCTATTTTTAGGGAACAAAATTGAGAAAAAAAAATTTTCTTTCCTTTTTTTTTTCCTTGATAGAAAAGCTGTTCTTGGTTAAGTATACCTAGCTAGCTAGGTTCTTAACATAAGATGATGAGAGAATGATCTGAAAAAAGGATGATAAATAAATTATTCCTATATATATATATATATATATATATACCCAATGTTTCAACAATAAATCGTGCACGCATGTTGCAAATCTTGCAAAGCTAGGAAAGAGAAAGATAAATTAGAAGCTTTACTACTAATTCTAAAGGAGACTTTGCTTAATATATAGAGAAATGATAAAGTCACTGAAAAATTGTACACCTATTTTGTATGGATCTGGTTAAAAAAAAAAAAATTCACTTAATGAGTAATGAAGTGTTTTTTAATAATTTTGTGATTTTTATTATTTAAAAAATGTTTAAAAAATGAGCAAGGTCCACTAGCTAATTCGAACGTGTTGAGTACTTCATCCTCAGGTCTTTTTTGCTTTGCCCTTGTAACGTTATCTTATTTGGTTTCTTTTTGTTTTATTTTTTCTAATTTCTTTAAAAGCATAAAAAAGTAGTTTAAAACAAACTTTTTGACTGTAATTCTAATTGAGAAAAACGAAAATGATTCTTTTTTTAATATAGTTGAGTTGTAAATCTTATTGAGAAATAGATATTATCTATTTTAATATGTTTATTTATTTTTAATAACATGTTCTCAAACTATGTGATTAATTTATTATTTCTCATATAAATAAACATCTTCCATTTATATATTTTATACTTACTGATAAGAATATGTGATGTATTTTTGTGAATGAGAAATTTTTTCTCTTTATAATAATTTCAATAAGACTTCGATTGTATTATTAACTAATCTTTTTGAAGT